>BHFT01017892.1:0-13796 GCA_004320025.1 Laticauda laticaudata | reverse complement strand
TAGGCGGGTGGTCGAAACTCTGCCAGTTCCCGCCGGGTGATCTCTTCCACTGCGGTGTCTAACAAACTTCACAGTCTTTCATCTATATTCATAGAGTGTGAACATGCTGGAGTATTTGCATTCCACAGTGGGATTTCCCTTTTTCCTGGGTGTGTTCATTCTCTCTCTCTCTCTCTCTCTCTCTCTCTCTCTCTCTCTCTCTCTCTCTCTGATGATCCTTGAATTCATGATGGCCAACCTAAATTTGGTAAAATTAATATTATTCTCTTTTATCCCTGCTTTTTCATGTGCCATTGATAAATAATATGAACAAATTTTACTATTACAGCAAACTTGGATTTTCCTGAGACTTTTGGGACATATAAAGAAGCCATCTTGTGATTAGATTAAGCCATCTTGTGATTAGACATCATCTTGTGATGTCTCATGCCATCTGGGACATATTGAAATAATATTGAAATCTAACTGTAACCTATTGTGACAGTTTTCTTTATTACAAGTTAAGAGAAATGGAATTAAAAATAAACTATGCAAAACAAAAGAATTTTGAATTTACAAACAAGTGAGAAAAATGGCTGCCATAAAATAAAGGGGAAAAAAGGAGGAGAAATGATAAAATTACAATGTGAAAACACCATAATAATAGACAATTCAAGAAAAAAAATTGTCATCAATATTATTCTAAATTATATAAAACAGAAGATGCTTCCCTGGGTAAGGCTGAAATACTTTAAAAATAACACCAGAAATTACAGAAAAATAAGAATGGACCTATAACAATAAGGGAAGTTTCTGAAAAGATAAAGAAGGTAAAAATAGGGAAAGTGCCTGGACTGGAAGGTTTATCAACCTCTTATAAATATTCTGAAGAGGAATTGTTACAACTGTTACAAAATGATGAATTGTATTTTACAGCCTGGCAGATGGATAAAGGCTCATATAGCATTAAGAAGGTATTAATACCTTAACTTCATCATTAAAAAATCACCATTTGATATCTATTTATTTAATTTGTTTATTTTATTTACATCCCACCTTTATTTTTACAAATAATTCAAGGCAATGAGCATATCCAACACACCTTCCTCCTCCTATTTTCCCCATAGCGGCAATGCTGCAAAAGTCCAGCAGTTTTTCTTACTTTCCAGTTCTATCCTCTTTGCATGACTCCCCCTCCTCCAGATCATTCTGATCCCATCTCTTCTCCTTTTGGCTCAAAATCCTTTAAGTGATCTACTGGGCACTATTAAATACTGGTGAACCATTCTGTCTTCTTCCATTGGCCAAAATATTGACAACTAAGCTTGCTTCGAGATTGTCCCACCTCTCAGTTTGATGTAGAAAAGGGGCCTTGCAATAGAAAATTCTGACACATTTTTCTTTCTCCCTTTCCTTATTCACAAATCCTTTGATACTAAAAGAAAGATGGACTTCCAGTTTGGTTTATACCATTTTAGACTTCCTCTCTTCAGCTTCCTGTCTTCTATTCCATCTTTCTCCTAACCATTGCTGTTAACTCTCTGGCTGAATTCCTTCTGCTGGATTCCCTTCTCCCTTCCATATGTGGACCTTTAGTCCATTTTCATACCCTCCTAAGTCTTCTGACTTTATTTCTTCTTCTTTATTCCTTGGGATATCTCCTCTGTGCACAGAAGGGTCTCATTCTAGCTCTGTTTATTAACTGTTTCTTTTCTCATCTTAGATCTCTATCTAGTTGATCTATTATCAAATGGCTTCCTATTTTTCTTGATCTTCTACTTATAAATCTTTGCAGCCAATTTCAAATGTCACTGTTTTATCATGTAAATTCCTACCAATTTGCATTTAACACTTTGATTCTGTTAATTTTTCCCCAGCTCAAACATAACCATATAGCTTGCATATAAATTCACATGCATATGTGCTCTTGAATTCTGGAGTGCCTTCTTTTTGGTCCTTGTGGATCAAAGAGTAAAGCGTTTTATATTTAGCCAATTACTTTCTCCTTAACTTGGAGATTCTCCCATTCTGCTAGCTAAAAGCAGAATGAGCTTTGTCTTAATGCTATAAGGTTTTTCTCAAGATGATCCATCTTTTTCATATGAAAGAAGAAATTGAAGTAATCTGGAAGCCTCCGCTGTCAAAGGAAAGGAAAGCATAATGGGACACAGCAAAAGAACAAATACAAGTACTAACTGAAATAAAACATACTTTAAAACATTAATTTAAAGTGTACTCTGGTCAAAAATTCTTGTAAAAAAATAAAATCCAGAATCGAGAATGGATGGTACATTTGTTATTACTTTCTGTTCTATTCTGGATAATGATACAATCTGGAAATGGGAGAGCAATATCAGTGATGTATTAAGTAAAGGCTAGGTCACATCGGCCAACGGATGCAAAACGTATGTAAAAAGGACACAGCGGACAGCCAAAATTCCATCCGTGGCTCCATCCGTTGTTATCCGCTCTCAAAAGTGCCCCAAATT
The DNA here is from genome assembly GCA_004320025.1 of Laticauda laticaudata. Lineage (NCBI taxonomy): Eukaryota > Metazoa > Chordata > Lepidosauria > Squamata > Elapidae > Laticauda > Laticauda laticaudata. The sequence goes on along the minus strand of BHFT01017892.1, from coordinate 11,328 downwards.
TGCATAAAGAGAATGGACAACAACGGAAAGGAACGGACTGGGGAGGCATGTATGCGGGATGTGCGTATCGCTCAAACCTGGACAGCCACGCACGATGAACGCGGATGGAAGCGGATGGACAGAATCCGCAGAGCTTCCGTGGGAGATAAGAAAGCAGGAAGCGGCATCAGAGAAGGAGCGCATGCCAAGCGGATGATGTGGATATGCATCATTGGGCGCTAATAGTGGATACCTAGTGGATGCCTACGCAGATGGAGATCAAGCGTTCACGTGGCATGCGGGGAGGTATGCATTGCATCAGCCCGCGCAATATTAAAGGGAAGCGCTCGTAAGCTCAGGTCACCATTCAGAGGAAACAGACCTGCTGCCAGACACATCTTTCAGCCAACAACCAATGGGGAAGACAAAGGAAGCCTGTGCCTACTACCTGCAGCCCTGGCAAGAGGGACAGGACCACCATCCCACTGTATCCCATAGGAGTGCTGACTCTGCTTCTGCTGGGGCTTTCTGCTGCTGGTGCTGTCTGGCTGCTGGTGCTGCCTGCTGGTGCTGGACTCTGCTGGTGCTGGTGCTCTCGTGCTGGTGCTAACTCTGCTGGTGCTGAGCTGCTGGTGCTCAGGCTGGTGCTGCTGCTGCTGCTCGTGCTACTGCTGGTGCTCTGGCTTGGCGCCTGCTGGTGCTGTGTGCTTCTGCTGGTGTTCTGGCTCTTGCTGCGCTTGGTGCTACTACTTGCTCTCAGCTGCTGTGGTGGTGGGTGGGGTGTGGTGTGCCCATGCTGGCCGCTCAAAGCCTGCTGATGAGGCCCCGATTCAGCGAGAGGCCGTCCAGAGGGAGACAAGGCAATCACCGAAAAGCGGGGAGAGGAGACAGTACTTGCCATTGCAAGGAAACAGGAGGGGAGGTGCCTTTCGAATGCTTGAGGGAGACGAGTACCTCTGGAGGGAAGCGGACATTACAGGCTCTATGCTTGAGACATTCCACAAGCAGAAGCTAGGCCGGCTTTGGAGAGAGACAGGCGGTAGAGCCTGGGCGCTTACACTTCGATGTCTTTCCTGGGGTGGTGGAAGCACATGCATACTGGTACGGGAAGCTGCGCGCCTCACAGAAATCTGAGCCAGGCCGTGGTCAACGCTGACGATCAGAGAGACCTACGTGATGCCAAGTTGCAGCTTCTTGGAGGGTGAGATCCGCCACTGAGGAGCACCCCTCTCACAACCTCTCTTCTTCAGGCAGCCTGCTGAGAGCGAGTCCTCTTCTGGCAAAGAGTCCAGACTCCTGTGTTCCATGGCAGGTGATCTGTGCGAGTGGTGCCACGCAGAGACCCGCCTCTGACGCTGTAATACCGTAGGCGGGCACGTGAGGACGCCCGCCGCTGTTGGACAAGAGAAGGACCACTGTCTACGCACAGCCCAACCGGAATCCACCCCAGCTCTACCTACCACTGAAAGGGCAACGGGCAGACCGAGGGCAACCACACTCGTCCTCTTGGAGTATCAGGAGACACCATCAAGAGGAAGCTAGATCTCCTCTCTCAGCAACTGGTAACCTTCGAGATTCTCACTTTTAGAAGAAAGCCCTTCCTACCTACGTCACCCAGACCCTATGGAAATGCCATGAAGCCCAGTACAGGTGATCAAAAGAGATCAGCAGGTCTTCTGGCACCAACTCGCAGGCCCAGCTGAACTCGCTTCCCCCCGTCCAGGTCTGCTCTCCATCCAGGACTGTCACAGCCTCTCAAAGGCTTTCACAGGCCATCCCAGCTATCAATTAGCTAACGATCAGGACTGTCAGCAGCACAGGCAGCCCTCCCAGTCCAGGCAACAGATTTCCCGCTGCCAAGATGCCCGGATGCCACGATGTCCACGACAACTCACAGATGTCGCAAGCACATGACACCCGTCTAAGCATTGACTATCGATGCCGAGCCTCACCGATGCATCACCCTGCCAACTCAGCTGCATTAGATCCAGAGTTACAGCACTACACTTCCTCTCTCCTCTCTGCCCCAACAGCCAAGCCCAGCCTCAGACATCTTCATCAGTGTTGGGACTGACATCCTATTGTCCTGGAGGAAGGGCCTCTCAACATCACGAGGCTGAGCCAGCTCTCTGAGAGCTTCCGCCTGACACACCGTCCTCCCCTGTTGTCCTCTGGACCAGGCACCCAATGGCACCTCCCATCTCAGACCAGCACTACCAACCACTGACCACCTCCACAGCCTCTGGACCCTTCACCCCTGAGACCATGGGCATCGCTCAGAGTGACTGAGAACAGTGCAGGACTGGGTTTTTAACTGTTGACTTTATCATTTGCTTGAGGACACTTTTCTTGGTTCATTTTGCTTTTTTCATAAAAGTCCTACAGTTTGTTATTAATAAAGGTTATCTTTTGCTTCACACACACTTGGTTCAGTTTTTTCACTTAATAAAGTCTTGGTGGAAACTTTTAGAAATGGTTTAAGCCTTGTATGCTTGTGGGAATGCATAAGATAGCTGTAGGATGGATTAATGATAGCTGTGGGATGGATAGCTGTGGAATGGATAAGGATAGCAGTGGGATGGGCAGGGATACCTGTGGGAATGAGTAATAGCTGTGGGATGGGTAATAGCTGTGGGATGATAAGCCTCCAGTGGGACTGTATGGTCCATCCTTCCAGGTGCCACACTTTGCCTTTATTATCAATAACAATTTAATCATTCATCAACAACATTTCAAACATAAACACAATTCTTTATTAAATGCCTTGTCATTGTAGGGCCACTCAACAACATGGCACAATCTTCATCTGTGTGATGAGACAGGCTGAAGGAAGCATCCATTAAGCATCTACCATCCCTGTCTTGCACTCCACTGCTCCAGCTGGGAAGTTGCACCAGTGTTTCAGGAGGGTTGTGCTGCTTCTTCCTTCACAGTGAAGCTCTGTTGGGGCCTGGCAGCATCCACAGTGTCTATCAGGTTTAGTCCTTACCTCATTCACCAGGTTCCATGTCCCCATTGCCTTGTTTGGTGGTCCACAAGCCTGTCTTGCAAACACTGGTTAGCGGGTGCGCATGAGATTGTGCAGGATTCAGCAAGCTCCACGATGTTCCTCATGGTCTCTGGGCGATGCTGCATGGTGTTGAGAAGTCTGGAACATGTTGGCCAGGATGCAAAAGGCGTTCTCCACCACCGCGTCTTGCCCTGGACAGCCTGTAGTTGAAGATCCTCTCTTCAGGGTTGAGGTATCTGGAACTGTAGGCTTCATGAAGTAGGTCTGAGGGAGAGGCGCGTCATCCCCCATGATGAAGGAGGCACATCTTGTGTGGCATTGGGCAGGGTTCTGGATCTGGGAACCCACCGATGAGGTTGCCTTCCAGCTCCTCCTTGAGGTAACTGGCATTGTATACCTGGGCCATCTGAAGATGACCCATTGGCCTGAAGCATCGATGCCACATGAACATGTAGTGCAGCATGACCATGGCGGCGAAGGATGATGCTGAAGAAGCCCTTGTAGTTGAAATAAGTGGACCCCGACCTAGCTGGCCCCTTTGCAGGCCACGTGCTTGCGCATCTATGGCTCCACGGTGTGGGGGAAGTTCACTTTGATACCACTGCTCTGCAACTTTCTTCCATCCTTCTTCAGTGGAGGGCAGCTGGAGGAGCTCCTCCATGTATTCTTCGATGATGGCCTGCACCACTTCTCTGACCACAATGCTGATGGGTTGTGTGGCACCCTGCCAGCCGTACTGCATGCTTCCTGTAGGTGGTCCCTGAGGCCAGGTGGTGCATAGTCAGTGCCACCTTGAGCCCAGGGTCCAGGCTGGGCTGGAAGTTGGTGCTCTGCTTGGTCAACCTGGGTGTCAGCATCTCCACAACTTCGTCAAACATGGCTGGTGCATCCTCATGAAGTTCTGGAATGCACAAGGGTCTTCGTTCCTCAGCTCCACCATCAGCTTGTTGTACAGACCATACTCTGCTCTTCTCCTGATCCATCTTCGGACCGCAGACACTCTCTTGGACGCCTCCTTTTCTTCCCGCAGTATGGTTGAAAGAGCCTGTAGATGGCTTCGCACTATTGCAGAACGATGGTGGCTACCAAAAGGACTGTGTTATGAGTCCATGGTGGACATGACTGGATGCTGTGGAAGAGCAAGAGGCAGATGAAGGCTGCAGAGGCCTGCACAGCAGGGCTGCTGGTCTGAAAGTGAGATCCCAGGTGAGTTGCTCCCCCTTTTTCGAGGCAATATAGGTTTTCGCACTATGTGTCCTTCTGCATCCTCTCCGCATCCTCTAGACATCCTTGAATATCTGAGATAAGGTCCGCTTCTGTGAACGTTTTTTCCCATTTTAAATGCTTTGTTTGCGAGCTGCATCCACTTTCATCCTTCTCCGTCCGTGTTCTAATGGCTGCGCATCCATTCCGCTCCTCCTGTGTCTGCTTTCCTTCTGGAGCGGATTTGAGTTGCGCACACATGCGCAGCGGATGCCTAGTGGATATAGGCAGACGCGTCACGGATGCCAACAGATGCAGAACGGATGTTCCCCGTATGCGTTGCGGATGCAGAACCGACGCGTTGGATACTTTTCTGCTCAAAAAGTTTTTGAGCAGCTCAAAACTTTTTGAGCGGATGAAATGTCAGTCAACGGATGCCTGGACGGATAGAGAGGAAAGAAAACACGGACCAGTGAGTAAAAACGGAAGCATCGCGTTAACGCAACAGGATGGCAAGTGTTTTTCTCCGTTTTACATCCTCTTTCCATCCATTGGTGCAGTGTGACAGGGGCTTAAAGAAGAGATGCAGGGAAGAATAAGCCATTTTCCTTTGGGAGTTGTATCTCTACCATAGACTTAGAATAACTTTATTGTCACTTTGAATGTATACTATACAGCATGCATTAAAATGAAGTTTTGTTGCATACAGCTCTCAAGTGTCACCACCCCCAATATACATTACATAAACATGACTAAATAATAAATAAATAAATAAATAAATAAATTATGCATATGCCCACATATATTATATGACACAGAGAAACAACACAGTCTAATTCAGATGTATACTTGTACATGGCAAGAAAAATGAATCTTGTGAGTTGACTAAATGAGTATCACAGAGAACAAAGTTGTTACAGAATCTGTAGTCCTGCTAGAAATATTTTGAAATCTCCTCCCAGAGGGGAGCAACAGAAACAGACCGTTAAGTGGGTGTGTACAGTCTCTGACAATGCTTTCAGTTCTAAGTACAAAGTGCTTATAAGCAGTATCCTGAAAAACAGGAAGTAAGCTTTCTATCATCTTCTCAGCTGTCATTATCCTCTCTTTATGGACTTTCTATCCATCTATACTTCTGGAGAATGGACCAGAACAGACAACCAGGGTGAAATTGACAAAGAGTAAATGGAATTTTATTCAGATTTGCACTTCAGTGTATTCAAGTATGAATAAATTCATTAATTGTACCCACATATAACTTATTTTTTCTGAAACATAGCCAAGAGTTTAAAGAAAACATACCATGCTAAGGCTTTTGATTGAATAACCATGGCTTAGCTAGGCACCAAAGTTAGTTTTGTTTCTGTTCCAATCTGATTCTGTTTTGAATGACTTGAGAGTCAACATTCCAATTCATTTTGATCTTCTTTCTTCACTCTATATTTGCAAATATCAATAGAGTAGTACTAAACCACTGGGGAGAAGAAAATAAATTTATTCAAAAAGTACCTTTTCTTCCCACTCTGTTCAATAGAAAATGAGAGTGGAACGGTAAGGGTCTGCAGATCCATGGTTTTCTCTGACTTCTTTTCAGAAAAATCTCATGTTGGGTTCATTCTCTGTAGAATCCTGAAAAAATATCTAGAGTACTACATCATCATTACACATATTCCTGTCTCTCTGTAAGATCATTCCTTCATATTCTAGGAAGCATAATATTTCTTGCTGGTATTACTAAAATCTTAAGCCCATGTCCCACTGCACCAACGGATGCAAAGAGGATGTAAAATGGAGAAAAACGCTTGCCATCCGTTGGTTAATGCGATACGTCCGTTCTGTACTCACTGCGTCCGTGATTCATACATTCTATCTGTCCAGCATCCATCTACTGAGATTTCATCCGCTCAAAAAGTTTTGAGCTGAACAAAACTTTTTGAGCGGATGAACTTTCCGCCGCTTCCGTTCTTTGACATCCGCTACACATACGGGGAACAAACGTTCTACGTCCGTCGTCATCTGTTACACATCCGCTATATCCGACATAGGCATCCGCTGCGCATCCGCAAAATCTCGCATCCACTCCATCGGAAAACGGACAGAGCGAGGAAGCGAAACGGACGTGGAACGGACACACAGCTTAATAGCCGGACGTAGAAATGGATGAAAGCAAGATGCAGCTCGCATACAAAGCATTAAAATGGAAAAACGTTGTATAGGGACGTTATCTCGATTTAGGATGTCTGGAGGATGCTAAGGATGCAGAAAGGACACCTAGTGGAAAACCGAATTTTCCTATAAAAGGGGGAGGAAATCAACCCTGGATCTCACTTTCAGCCAGCACCCTGGTTGGCAGACCCTCTTCAGCCTTGCTCTTGCTCTTGCTCTTCCACAGCATCCAGTCATCTCCACCATAGATCGGCACACTCCTTTTGGTAGCTGCCATCATTCCTACACCAAATGCCAAAGCCCTCTTCAGGCTCTTTCACCTCTTCTACGCAAGGAAAAGGAGGCGTCCAAGAAGTGTGTGGGTCCGAAGATGGATCGCGAGAAGAGCGGAGTACGGGACTGTATGACACAGCTGATGGTGGAGCTGAGGAACGAAGACCCTCGTGCATTCCAGAACTTCATGAGGATGCCACAGCCATGTTTGACGAGGTTGTGGAGCTGCTGAGACCCAGGGTTGACCAAGGCAAACACCAACTTTCCGGCCCAGCCTGGACCCTGGGCTCAAGTGGCACTGGCTCTGTGACACCTGGCCTCAGGGACTGTACAACAGGAGCATGCAGTATGCCTGGAGGGTGCCACACAACACCATCAGCATTGTGGTCAGAGAAGTGGTGGCAGACCATCATCGAAGAATACTGGAGGAACTCCTCCAGTGCCCCTCCACTGAAAAAGGATGGAAGAAATTTGCAGGAGCAGTGGTATCAGAAGTGGAACTTCCCCCACCGTTGGAGCCATAGATGGGAAGCACGTGGCCTGCAAAGCTCCAGCAAGTCAGGGTCCACTTATCACAACTACAAGGGCTTCTTCAGCATCAATCCTCTTCGCCATGGTCGATGCTGAACTACAATGTCAAGTACAGCCGATGCTTCAGGCAACGGCTCATCTTCAGATTCCCAGGTATACAACTCCAATGACCTCAGGGAGGGGCTGGAATGCAACCTCATCATGGGCTTCCCAGATCCAGACCCCTGCCAACGAACACACACAAGAATGTGCCCTCCTTCATCGTGGGGGATGACGCCCTCTCCCTCAGAACCTACCTCAATGAAGCCCTACAGTTCAGATACCCTCACCCGTGAAGAAGAGATCTTCAAACTACAGGCCTGTCCAGGGCAAGACGGGTGGTGGAGAACGCTTTGGCATCCTGGCCAACACATGTTCCAGGTATTCTCACCACCATGCAGCATCGCCCACAGACCATGAGGAACATCGTGGAAGCTTGCTGCATCCTGCACACTCTCAGTGCACCCGCTACCCACATGAAGGGAAGAAGCAGCGCAACCTCCTGAAACACTGGTGCCAACTCCCCAGCTGGAGCGGTGGAGTCAAGACAGGCATGATAGATGATTAAATGATGCTTCCTTCAGCCTGTCTCAGTCACACGGATGAGATGGGCCATGTATGTTGGTGGGCCTACCAATAACGGGCATTTAATAAAGAGTTCTGTTTATGTTGACATGTGTGGATGAATGATTAAATTGTTATTGATAATAAAGGGCCAAGGTGTGGCACCTGGGAGGGTGGACCATACAGTCCCACTATACTTGCACTGAGGTTATCTATCCCCACAGCTATTCAACCCATCCCACAGCTATCTAAACCCATCCACAGATATCCTAACCCATCCCAAAGATACCCTCTGCCCACCCCACTGCTATCCTTACCCTCCCACAAGCATGCAAAGGCTTAAACCAATTCTAAAAGTTTCCACCAAGACTTTATTTACAAAAATAATGAAGCAAGTGTGTGAAGCAAAGATAATCTTTATTAATAACAAGCTGTAAAAGAAAAATGACAAGTGTCCAGATAAAGTCTACAGTAGCCACCCCATTCTCTGGCACTCTTCTCTGTCACTCGGAGTGTGCCCAGGTCTCAGGGTGAAGGGTCCAGGTGCTGTGGAGGTGGCTGCTGCTGGAGTGCTTGGTCCTGAGCGCCACTGGGGTGCCTGGCCCCGAAGGACAACAGGTGATGGTGTGTTGAGGAAGCTCTCCAGACAGCTGGCTCAGCCCCATGATATTGAGAGCTCCTTCCTCAAATGCATGGGTGTCAGCCCCAATACCGATGACAGATGTACTGAGGCTGGGCTTGTTGTGGGGTGGAGGAAGGAGCAGTGTAGTGGGGCTGTCTGGTCTGCAGCTGGTTGAGGACTGGCATGGGTGGCATCGGTGATGTGGGTGGCATCGGTGGCATCGGTGGCATCAGTGGGCATCAGTGGCATGCAGCGTGGTATCCGTGGCATCAGTGGACATGTCACGGTGGCATATCGTGGCATCAGTGGGCGTGGGTGGCATTGGTGGATCAATGGAACCGGTGGCAGCAGTGTCGTCTGATGAGCCTGTGGCCTGGACTGGGAAGGCTGCTGCCTGGTGCTGCCTGGACCTCCTGGTAGCCGTAGCCCGTTAGGTGGGGGCCTGCTGGAAAGCCTTGGAATGGGAGGGACATCACCTGGGGTGGAGGAGCAGACCTGGATCTGGAGGGTTGTGAAGCGATTGGTGATCCGTCTTCAACCTGGTACTGAGGTTTGCCATGTCCCATGAGGCTGTTGCATAGGTGAGAAGGGTTGTGGTGGAGGATGAGGAGTCGATGTGGACCAGCCTGAGAGAGAAGATTGCTTTCTGATGGTGTTCTCTTATCTCCAGCAGGACAGTGTGGCTCTGCCCCTCCTGTCTGGCTCTCTGCCTTTCTGTGGAGGTGGAGCTGGGGTGGATGCGGGTTGGACTGTGGTGGAAGTGCGTCTCCTTTCTCCACACTGGCCAGGGAGGCCTGCACACGCTCCGCCACAGTTTAGAAACAGCTGTCGGAGGTTCTCGCTGTGTGGCACGCTCCCACATACACCTGCCTGGAGACCAGGAGCTAACTCTCAGCCGGAAGAGGACTGGCTCTCAGCAGCTGCCTGAGAAGAGGGTTGTGAGAGGGGCTTCTCCCTCGGTGGCAGATCTTCACCCTCCCAGGAAGCTGCATCTTGGCCATCATGTAGGTCCTCTCTGTCCGTCAGTTTGACCGCGCCTGGCCAGATTTCTTTGAGGTGCAGCTTCCCGTACCAAAGTGTGCATGTGCTTCCACCAGCCCAGGAGCACCTCCAAAGTGTAGCCCCAGGTTCTCCGCCCTTCTCTCTCCAAGCAGCCTGCTTCCTTTTGGTGTCGCGATAGGCCTGTGTCCTTTCCGCCATAGATACTCATTCTCTCTCAGCCCACTCCCAGCACCTCATCCTATGTTCCTCCTCGATGGAGTATGCCTCCTCTCCATTCTCGCATATGCCTCTTCCTCCCTTTGGCAGGACCACATGGGCCCTCATCAGATGGGATTCCATGTTGTAGGGGCTGCTCCTCCACACCACCAGCAGCAGCAGCAACCAGCAGGACCAGCAGCAGCACCAGCAGCACCAGCAGCACCAGGATCAGCAGCAGCAGAGTAAGCACCAGCAGCACCAGCAGCCACCAGCAGGACCAGGGCACCGAGAAAAGACCGGAGCACGAGCAGGACCAGCAGGACGGGCAAGACCAAGAGCACGAGCATGGACCAGCAGGATGAGCAAGACCAGGAGGACGAGCAGGAATGAGCAGGACCAGCAGGACGAGGGCAGCTTCAAGCAGAGTAAGCACCAGCAGAAGCACACCCCGCCAGAAGCAGCATCAGCAGCTCCTCCAGAAGCAGCCATCAACAGAAGCACCACCCTCCAGAAGCAGCATCAGCAGAGTGAGCACCAGCAGAAGCACCAACGCCAGAAGCAACATCAGCAGAGTAAGCACGGCAGAGAAGCACCACTGCCATCAAGCATAATCATCAGCTCCTCCAGAAGGAGAACGCAGACAGAAGCCCAAGCCCCAGACAGAGCGAGCCGTGCTACAGAAAGCCCCCAGCAGAGCAGAGTGAGGGTCAGGGGGTGGGAGGGTGGCCCTGTCCCTCTTGCAAGAGCTGGCAGCAGATGGCTGAGGCTTTCTCTTCTTCCCATGGTTGTGGGGTGCTGGCTGGCCAGGCAGGCTGGCAGCCTGGCAGGCAGGCCTGGTAGGCTGGCCAGGCAGGACAGGCAGGTGGCAGGCATGCAGGACCAAGGCTGCAGCAAGGCTGGCAGGCAGGCAGGCCAGCAAGGCTGGCAGGCAGGCAGCCAGGCTGGCAGGCAGGCAGCAAGGCTGGCAGGCAAGCAGGCAGGCAGGCAGGCAGCAAGGCTGGCAGCAAGGTTTGGCAGCAAGCTGGCAAGGCAGGGCAGGCTGGCAAGGCAGTCGATGTGTCTGAAAGCAAGGTCTTTCCTCTGAAATGGTGACCTGCTTCCGAGCTGCTTCCCTTTATATCCGCGGGGTTGATGCAATGCATCCTCCCCGCATGCGCAGTGAACGCTAGGCATCCCGCTAGGCTTCCGCTAGGCATCCGCTAGCGCTTTCCGCTGTGCATCCGCTCTTTCCGTTCCACGTCCACTTTGCTGTGGCCCCCGGAAGCCCTTGCGGGTGTGCCATCCCTCTCCCATCCGCTTCCATCCCCTAGGCTTCCATGGAGCATCCGCTTTCCTCCCGCCCTGCATCCTCCCCCCGTCCGTTCCTTTCCGTGTTGTCTGCTCTGGTTAAGTGCCAAAAATTTTTGCCCCTTTTGAGAGCTGATAACAATGGAGGAACATTTTTTTTCCAGTCCGCTGTGTCCCTTTTTTACAAACGTTTTGCATCCGTTTGCCAGTGTGACAGGGCCTTTAATAGCAAACTTCAAATGTAGATTGGCCTTTGATAAATCCAATGGTTTTCAAAGGACTGATTGCAGAGTTTCCATTATATGTATGCAGATCTTCACCTATCCAGTAACCTTTTATTCCAGAAAAAAGAAGTGGCTTACAGTCTTAATTTATTCTAGTGCTTGTTTTCTGTAGTCTGTGTCCAATAGCTCTCAATTCCCAAGATGTTTACTCCAATAGTTTTGGGTCCCTT
>BHFT01017890.1:0-58771 GCA_004320025.1 Laticauda laticaudata | reverse complement strand
GGGGGGGGGGGGGGGGGGAGAATGACTGCAATCAAAGCTCTCGTCTTTTTTATGGTGTGGTGCATAACACAGCTAACACCTACTCCCTCATTGTGGTGGCAGCCATCTTGACTACTTGGCCATATTCTGGAGACTTCAGATTTACACAGGACCATGTGTCGCCCCCAGATTAACACAGAATTCAATCTGTGACCTCTGTTTTAAAGTTCTCACCATTTTTAAAGTTTCTCTCTCCCCCAATCTCCCTTTTTGGGGGTGAGCGTGCCAGCTTGCATGTCCTTTGGTCTTTGGTCCTAAGAATAAAAGTGGAATTTGTCTCCCTACACTTGGGACTTCTGTAGCAGGAAGGGGAGGTTTCATTCTGCTCAGTGGTGGTGTTGTGTTTTGCCAGCAGCAGGTGCGGATGGCTGAGGTCTCGGAGAGCGAGGACTCGGATGAGGGGCCTGCGTGTGATGCAGGGATGGGCCAGGACCACCTGGGAGTGGAGGGCGGCCTTTGGAGGTGGTGGAGGCTGGCAGCAGTGAGGAAGAGGCCCCCGAGGAAGGCCCCTGCTCGAAGGAAAGAGCAGCTGCAGCAGCACGGGCGACTTGGGAGTAAGGCTGCAAGGTGAGGGCCCCTCCCTCAAGAGGTAAAAACCAGCTGAGGAACCGGAGTTCTTTGCAGGAAGCAAAGAGGTTTTTGCACTCAAGCCTTGTGGAGGTTTGGACTCTCTTAGTTTGTGTTTGGAGATTCTTTGTGTTTGAACTATTGCTTGGCAACTTTATTTAGCGCTCTTGGCAGCCTTGCACCACCTTGGCTAGGCTCGTTCTTATCAGAGACAATTAGTTTGAAGCAGCCTTTTCACCATGAAGGAACAGAATTCGTAAAGAATCATTTTTTGCTGTTACCTCTGTCTGGTGTTTGTTTCCTTGGAACAAGGTTTGGGTCAGAACAGGTGGTATGCTACTGGTTCGGACTGGTTTGACTGAATGGGTAGTCAAAAAAAAAAAGCCCCCGACAATCAGCTGAGAGGAGAAAGAAAAGTGCAGGATCGGCCCTCTCACCGACCCCTGCGCTGTCCTCTTCTTTCTCCTCTCAGCTGATTGGCGCGCCAGGTGTCAGCTGGGGTGGGGAAAGCTGCATGCCGGCATTAGGCAAAGCCCGCCCAGCAAGCCACGCCCACCAAACCGGTGGTAAAACAGTTTGAATCCGACCACGGATCCTGCTCCACCGAAAACCCCAGAGTCTGGGGAGAAGAGCAGCATGGAGTCTTCTGTAAAATGTGTCCCTTCACTCTGTGAAGGACAAGTGGATTGAGGGAGCGTCTGGTCTGCAAAAGAGGACCAAAGATTCCTTGTCCCATAAGCCACAGATGTTCTGGGACAGGGGTCCCCAAAGTGGGCAACTTTAAGACTGGTGGACTTCCAACTCCCAGAACTCTCCAGCCGGCTATGCTGGGAGTTGAAGTCCACCAGCCTTGAAGTTGCCCACTTTGGGGAGTTCTGGTGTGGGCGGAGAGAGTGGTTGTTCCGTCCGAACCTCCCACACCAGGAGGCCTTCTTTCCAAATGCACTTCTGGTTGCTGCCAGGAGCTTTGAGAATGCGCATAATCGAGGATGCTTTGGAGCAATTAGCCAATGACTGACACCCACCATTTCCCATGACGCCTTCCACGATTATATGTTCCTGGTTTTGACAGAAAGGGAGAGGTGGCAGCAGCCACCGTAACTGAGTGGGCCAAAGGCAGAACTGGTGAAGGCATCGGCAGCCTTCCCAGCTCATCAGCGGAATTGTCCTCATCCTTTCAGCCTTCGCCCTGGCAGAAGAGCTCTTCTCCCATCGGCCCACGTCTGCACACACTTCAGAGGTCCATGCTCACCACAACATGGTGGCCAGCATGTGAATGCGCGGCAGGGACCTGCTCTTCCGGTTTCTGGTGCTCTCACGTTGGCTGGCATGCATGTGCACACCGGAACGCAGCAGAGCAACGGGCGACGGTTGGCGTGCCCAGAGAGATGGCTCTGCATGTCACTTCCAGCATGCATGCCATAGGTTCCCCATCACGGTACTAAGTCAGTCATCAGGAACTGAGTTTAATATACTTGGGATAAACACATGTCTATCACCTGACAAAAAATAAGAAATAAAATAAAAATAAGAATAAAATAAGAAAGGTCAAGCCCTGTTGTGTTTGCCCCTCAATGAAACTGGGTTTGACCGCCCTGCCCCAGAGTAAGGCGCGATGGGAGAATTGGCATTCTCTCGTTTCCATCACAGACACTTCCAAAGAGCCCCACGATCCCCACTGCACTCAACTCAACTTCTCTGCACATGCCCAGCTTGAATGGCCACAGAGCCCTGTCTTCCAAGGATGCTCCCAAGCGCAGCTGCTGCTTTTGCTTCCCCAATATTCCTCTCCGTGGATCACACAGGACTGCCTATTATTTTTCTAGCGATATTTGCATCTCTTTCTCCAGCAATTTCCCCAGCCTTAGCAGACCTTCTGCCAAGGTACAGATATTTTGCTTGTTCTGAGGTTGTTGGGTTTTTTCCTTTTTTTGCCATTTACGTACAACCTGCAATTGTTCAATCCATTTTCTCTGTCAAATGCAGCCACTTTTATCTCTGTCACACTCATTTTGAAATCCATATTCCTCATTGCATAACCCAGCCTATCGGACCATCCGCAAGGCTCTCTGTTTCTCAGACGATAACGCCGCTTCAGGTGAATGCCAATGCCTACGCTCGTCCATCTGCCCAGCCCGGGCACCCTGAATGCCACTGCAAACTTTCCTTTAAACATTTCCCACCCATGAAGCAATCAAGAAATTTGGCACCTCTTTCTTTGACTCCCTGTTCAATATTCTGCTTATTTTCTTGCATGCTTTCCTTGTGTCGTACTCTGCTCATTGCATTCAGCAATCAATGTTCAAACTGACACCCAATTTTCTGTCATCCAAATCTATTCGTAGAATAGTAGAGCGGAAGGGCTGGAGGGGTCATGAAGGTCATCTGCCCAATCCCCATCCAGGCAGGAAGCGACAACTACAGCACCTGCCCACCCTGTCCTAAGACAACATATTCCATCACTGAATGGCTCTCAGTGCCCCTGAGGTCCAATTAAAATCTTATTTCTTGTAATGTCAACACTTTGTTTCATGTTGTCTCTTCTGAAACAAATTGGAGCACTGATGCCAAACTCTCTCTGGACAATTGCTCTTCATTATTGTGTCTTCTTAGAACAGGGATCCCCAACTTGGCAACTTTAAGACTTGTGGACTTCAATTCCCAGAATTCCTCAGCCAGCTGGCTGAGGAATTCTGGGAATTGAAAGTCACAAGTCTTAAAGTTGCCAAGTTTGGAGACCTCTTTCTTTGTTTTGACCCAAACCTTGTTCCAAGGAAACAAACACCAGACGGAGGTAACAGCAAAACCCTTTTAATGATTCTTTACCAATTCCGTTCCTTCCTGGTTCAAAGGCTGTTTCAAACTAATTGTCTCTGAATAAGAACAAGGTGGTGCAAGCCTGCCAAAACACCAGATAAAGTTAACTAAGAATAGTTCAAACACAAAGAGTCTCAAACACCAACCAAGATAGTCTGAACATCCACAAGTCTTGAGTGCAAAAACTTATTTGCTTCCTGCAAAGAACTCCGGTTTCTTCAGCTGGCTTTTATCTCCTCAGGGAGGGGCCATCACCCCTGCAGCCTTACTCCCGAGTCACCCGTGCTGCTGCAGCTGCTCTTTCCTTCAAGCAGCCCTGCGGGCACACACACCTGGCACAAGGCTTCCTCTTCATCGCTGCTGCCAGCCTCCACAATCTCCAAAGGCAGCACTGATGGTCCTGGCCCCATCCCTGCATCACAGGCAAGTCCCTCATCTGGGTCCTCGCTCTCCGAGACCTCACCCATCCACACCTGCTTCTGGCAAGGTTGAAGTTCATCCTGCTGGTCTCTACCCAGGGTTTTGGCCTCTGAAGATCCACCTGGGCCATGAGGTTGTCCTCTACAAGAGTCTCCTGCCTCCAATATTCGTGTGACACCTGCAGACTTTAATAATCCTGTTTCCTAATTCCTCATCAGGCGTTTCTCAGCATGTGTTGCACAGCACAGGGCCTACCACGGAGACACGCATTGTGTCGTGAGCACTTCCTTCCCAGTTCATGCTGGGCCTTTTGCCACAAGCTCCCTGGCCATGACTGTCCAGCCAGCGCTGCGTCTCCTTTGTCTTCGGGGCGAGACCCTCTCGGGGCTCTTCACGGAAAGCTCTGCGGAAGTCCAGCCAAGCTGCCCTCCCGGTCATGACTTATAACGGTCATTATCATGAAGACTATGGTTCACCAGAGTGTCAGTCAACCTTAGCAATGTGGAGTAGGCTTCCGCTCCCAGAATTTCCCTGCCAGCCACCTTCACTCCTCGGGGGCAGCTAACAGACGTGTTGAGCCATGATGGTCCGGCGGGAGAAGGACGGCTGAAGACGGAACTGCAGGGGGTCCCCGGCTGTGCTCAGCGAGTGGTAGCAAACACGGGCACCACGTTCCCACCTTGGCAGGAAGAAGGCAGCTTGGAGACGGGAACTGATGCAGCCCCCCCTCCTCCCCCCATGGCTTGATGGTGGCAGGAGGCAATGGCGGAGGAGGAGGAATCCTGCCCACATCCACCCCGCCACACTGAGAAAAACGATCCAGCAGGGCAGAGCTGCAGGGGGGTGCCAGAACATGCCGAAACTGTTTGTGCCCAGGAAAGAGGGGGCTCCTGGGAGGAAGGAAGGAGGGGTGGGGGCTGAAAGAAAAGGCAGGCAGGGTGCAAAAATGTGCTGTGAGTAGATGGGGGCTTCCGCTGCTTGATGCTCCCCCAGCACAAACAGAGAGAGAATATTTGTAGCTCAGGGTTGATATGAGGGGGGTCCCTGGGGCTCTCTGAGCCTGGGGGTTTTCTTGCAGGTATTTTGTGACCCAACTAGGAAACATTATCAGTGCTAGAAGCGAGGGGAGTTTATGGAGGAGGAGGAGGAACAGGAAGGGGAGGAGAAGGGATGGAAGAGAAGGAGAAGGAGGGAAAGGAACGGAGGAGGGGAAGGAGAAATGGCAGAAGGTCAAGGAGTGATGGGGGATAAAGAAAGAAAGAAAAAGAAAGAAAGAAAGAAAGAAAGAAAGAAAGAAAGAAAGAAAGAAAGAAAGAAAGAAAGAAAGAGAAAGGGAAAGGGAGGAGGAGGACTGTGGGGTCCTTGGTGTTCTCTGAGCTTGCTGGTTTTCTTGCAGTCGTTTTGTGACCCAACTAGGGAACATTATCGGTGCTAGAGGGGAGGGGGGTTTGCAGGGAGGGGGAGAAGGAGGAGAGGGAGGACTGTGGGCTCCTTGGTGCTCTCTGAGCTTGGGTGTTTTCTTAAAGACACTTCATGACCCAAACTAGGTGACCTCAACATCCTGGCCAGCTGTCCCTTCACACAAAACCAGAGCAGGAAAGCATCAGGTAGTGCAAGAGTAAGAAGGGAAGTGGGGTCAAGTGGGGAAGTAGCCTTGAGTCCTTGCATAGCCACAGGAGGCATAAACCTCACAGGCACCCCACCCCCCTCACCCAGTCCCATGGAGCCTTATCTGGTGGTTCACAAGGGGAGGTAAGCAGTCTGGGGAAGATTCCTGTAATACGGGCAGAAGGCAATGAAGTTGCTGACTTGGCTCTTTCACGAGTGGATCCGGTCACTTATGATGGGTCCGGTCACAGGACCCACCACAAGACCCTCACCTGAGGGGATCCTCACCTGACATGTTTGCCCCCATCGCAAGACCTACTGACCACGTGAGGTGCTTATAAGTGGAAGAACACGGACATCCCCTAAACTCCGCTGCAGATGTTACCTAGCCTGGTAACGAAGCGTTAGGAAACCATCCCACAAGCTCGGAGAAGGAACCCCCACCTTCTTCCTCCACCTGAGCTACAGGTGTTCTGCCACCCCCACACCCCCAGCCTTCTTTACCCCCACACGACCAGCCACCTGCAGCAGCTTGGAAGCACCTCAGTGGGCAAAAACAGTTCATCATCCCAAGCTAAAAGGGAGCTGGGGGAGGGGCTCCACAGAGAAGGGATGGGCTCTCACAAAGGTGTCCCAGGTTCAAGTCCTGTCAGACACAGATGCTCACCTGCGGGACTTCTCTTGACAGAGGAAAAACGGGATCCTAAGCTTCTGGAGAGAAATATGAATACACACCAAGGTGGGATCTAGGTGGCTGGTGGAAAGGAACACGGCCCAGCTGGTAGGTTGATGGGCCACGAAGTGGGTGGGAAGCCCATCTTCCAAAGACTGGTGCTACCAGCCCTTCAAGGTAGGCCACGTCAGGAAACAGAACTCTATGGTTAGGAAGTATAGCAAGGGAATCTCAATATCCTGATACTGATCAAGACGGGGCAGCCTTGAGTTTGTTCCTCACCAACTCCTGACCTTGTGGGCGCCTTCCTGACGCTTGTGGTGTGGCCTTCTCCAAGGTCATCTGCTCTCCTCTCGGGCAGGCTGTAAAGGTTGCTCTGCCTGCTGAATATCCTAAATTCCACCACAAACGGTCCCAAATGAGTCAGATTCCTCCTGCAGCCAGCCCAGGACCAAATGTCCATGGAGAGCAGAGGAGGAATCTTTTCTCCATCTCAGTTCAGCATCTCCGCAGGAAACCCTCCGACTCCCCAAGATTTACGGCGGTGCTCAAGACAACAGTTGCAAGGGACTCCCTGCATACAAAGCAGCTTTGCAGTCCGTGAAAACACCACCTCACGTCCACCGATACCCATCCAGAGCTTCACGCTTTGCCTTGATTCTAGTGCCCCCAACACTGGAACCTGCTTTTCTGGCCCCGTGGCCATCTCTTGGCTAACCCAGAACCCTACATGTGGTGGCTCCCCTCAAGTACAGGGCAATTCATGGTCTCCAGGTAGCAGCCGCCTTTGGAAGAGGCTCCCATCTCCTGAGAGAAAGTCTAGGCCACCTGAAAAAGTCACAGCCAAGAGCCAGCTGGTCCTAAGAAACCGCATGGAAGTGCACGAGGGATCCGCTTTCTCTTTTCCTCTCACACAGATGCAGCAGATGCAACACACACAGGACCCACAGAGCTGGGAGCCTGCACAACACCAGCTTCACCTTTCCAGCTTGCAACCCTGCATGGGCACTGGCACCTCCTAGCCTTTTCCGGAGAGCAGAGCTTCCTTGATTCAGTAGATTCCCCTGGACCCAAAAAGACACCTTGCTTTGTTGTTTTTTTCACCGTACCAGAAACACCCCAGGGGCACCAATCTACCCCAGAGGTGTGTTGCGAAGGAACTGGGGAGAGCTACGGGGGAAGAGATTTAAGAGGAAAGATGTAGAGAAGGACAGGGGGTGTTATCCATCAGGATGAGGAGCAATAACATTTCCTCCGCGAAGGGCAAGGCCCCCCAAACTTGGCAACTTAAAGACTTGTGGACTTCAACTCTTTGCTGGCTGGGGGATTCTGGGAGTTGAAGTCCACAAGTCTTAAAGTTGCCAAGTTTGGAGACCTCTGGATAAGGGCATTAGATCAATTGCTGAAGACCCATAAAGCAGCTGGTGCCACCATGAGGTCCAGTAGCTTGCAGACCATCTTATGAAAGCAGCCCTTTCACTGTCCTCCAGAGGCCCTTCTAGGCACCGCAGGGCCACCAAACAGCCGAGCCCTCAGCTTGTCTCG
This sequence comes from Laticauda laticaudata, assembly GCA_004320025.1. NCBI lineage: Eukaryota > Metazoa > Chordata > Lepidosauria > Squamata > Elapidae > Laticauda > Laticauda laticaudata. Next base: position 51,102 of record BHFT01017890.1, on the reverse strand, counting down.
CCTCGTGGCTCTATGGGGCTAAGGGAAGCCAACAGCCACCAATGGGCACCTTGGTCCTGGCCCCCACTCTTCGATCTCCCCCCCCCCGAAAGGGTCTTACCTAGTCGGGCATCGAACTGCCGCATCTGCACTTCCTCGACGCATTCTGCCGGGAACCATCCTGTCCGTCCTTTCACGGTTCCTTCCCAGAAGCCCCNGGGGGGGGGGGAGGAGAATCAGATCCACTGATGTTAAGCATGAACATGGAGGGCTGCCCCTCCCTCTTTGACATGATCCCCCCATTCCAGGTGCCCACTGGAGACCCCCCCATGCCCCCCTCGCTTCCCTTTTCCCACCCACAGGCCTGCTGAGAGAACCACTAGCCAAAATTATGTATTTTCCTTTCTATGAAAATCTGCATCCATTTTTGTTGGTAGTTTTGTAAGCTACTGTCTCCTGCCAGTACTTTGATATCGGCCAGACCCCTAACTCGTGCCAAGTTATACGATGCTTCCTCTAACCAATTCCATTTCGCCCCCAAAAGGCATTTTTTGATTCAACTGCACCCCAAATTCCCAACCACTGATAAAAGACAGGGAGAATCGGTTTCCCGTTAGCACATCAGCCCAGGCGCGTGTGAGTCAGGGCACGGGCATTGACCCCTGAACGGAGCATGCTGCCCCATTGCAGCTCCAGCCCCTCGGCCTCTGGGTGAGTCTGCTTCCAAGCCCCAGAAGGGCCTGGTCTGGTCTGGTGGGCTCCCACTCCCTCAACCAGTGGTGAAATGCTACCGGTTCAGCTGAACCGGTAGTCAAAAGCCCCACTGATGATCAGCTGAGAGGAGAAAGGAGAGAAAAGTGCAGGATCGCCCCCCCCACCCAGCCCTGAGCTTTTCTGTTCTGTATCCTCTCAGCTGATGGGTGCTGCAGAGCCTCAGCTGGTGTTTGGAAAGCTGTGCGTGCGTACACACAAAGTGGGCGATCATCGAACTGGTAGAATCCCACCACTGCCCCCAACGCTTGAGATCAAGGCACCGTCCAGGTTCTGGCCAGGGCCAAGTGTGGACAGTGGGCAGAGAATTCTGGGGGTTTGAATGGCTGCCTGGGGAATTGTGGGAACTGAAGTCTACAAGTCTTAAAATTGCCAAGGTTGGAATCTTGGAAGCTTCAACCCTGGAAGACTCTGCCACAAATCCTCCACAGGGAGTGCGGCAAACATCAATAAATAATCGAAACTTAAGATGATAAACACCCCAAGGGCATCCACCCCGTACTCTAAGGCCCAGCTACCTCTCTGCACTGGAATGCCAGTCGATATTTCCTCCGTTCCCAAACACCTTTGGGGCGAGAGTGTTTCATGAAATGGGACTCATGCAAAGGACATGAAGCACCGGGGTGAATGCCAGGGCAATCCTAGGCTGCATTAACAGAGGGACAGAATCAAGACCACGTGACATTTTACTACTGTTTTATAATGCCTTAGTTACACCACACTTGGAATACTGCATCTCGTTTTGGTTGCCACGATAGAAAAAAAAAGGTGTTGAAACTCTAGAAAGAGCAACAAAGATGATTAAGGAGCTGGAGGCGAAAACACACAAAGAAGGATTGCAGGAATTGTGTGCGTCTAGTTTCACGAAAAGAAGGAATAAGGCGACATGAGAGCATCTTCCAATATTTGAGGGGTGCAACAGAGAAGAGGGGATTGAGTTGTTCTCCAAAGCCCCTGAGGGCAGGATAAGAAGCAATGGATGGAAAGTAGTCAAGCAACCTAGAACTAATGAGACATTTCCCGACGATTAGAAATCAGTGGGACAGCTTGCCTTCAGAAATTGTGGGTGCTCCAACACTACAAGTTTTCAAGAAGAGGCTGGACAGCCATTTGTCTGAAATGGGATAGGTTCCACTGTTTGAGCAGGGGGCGAGAAGGCCTCCACCTCTGCTATTTGGTTTCTGTAAAGATGGTCTTGCTTTGAGGCGCAATGCCCAGCCTTTAGGGCGAACCATCAGCAGCTTCCAACTTGAGAATTTTCACCCTGAGGTTAGAAGCTATAAGAACAACCAAAAGAGCTTCTATCAATACGCTGAAAAGAAAAGAGAAATGAAAGAAACAGGATACCAGCTGCTGCTGCATGAAAAGAGCAAAATGCTGTCCCATATCAAAAGAGTTATTCAATTATTTTGGTTCAGTCTTCTTCAACCAAAAAAATGCCTTCCACTTGAAAATTGCTAAGAGTATGGAAATAGACACAGGTTTGGAATGCTTCGTTTCTTGGAAGGAGTTGATGTCCCCAGAGCAAAAAAGATCTAGCAGCTAAAATCCAGCCAGTGTAAGACAGATACCTGGGGACTTTCTGGAGCAAATTGTAAGGAGATGCTTTTGCAAGGCCCTTGAAAACAATGCAGCAGTCTCCAGGAATCAGCTATGATTTGTCCCAAAAGATTTGGTCGCAGAAGATGCTCACTATGGGATTGGATCAATTCCTTAATAGATTGTGGGTATTCAAAAAGTCATACTATAACTTGACTCTGGCAAAACATTTGATATGTCCATTAGCATGCTGATTAAAGGTAGGTTAGATGGCATGCCAACTGTCGGATAGTGGGTTAAAAATGGTTGTCATAATATAATCATCAACAGCTCCGGTTCACGTTAAGGAGAGACACCACAAAATTTGTTCTGGTACCTCAATATTTCTATGAGAGCAGCAAATGAGAGAATAGAAGGAACAGTATAATAGAGGGATCTTGGGAGTCCTTGTGGACAATCACTTAAACATGAGCCAGCAGTGTGCAGCAGCTGCCAAAAGGGCCAATGCATCCTAGGATTTGGGGCCAATGACCAGGAGATTGGGAGTTGTAATCCAGCTTTAAGTGCAGAAGCCAGTTGGGTGGCTTTGGGCCAATGCCTCTCCCTCAGCCTAACTCACCTCATAGGGATGTTGTTCCAGGGAAAACAGGGAGGGGGAAATATAAGGTATATACTGCACCCACTTTTAGTCACCATACTGTAAAAAAGATGTTGAGACTCTAGAAAGAGTGCAGAGAAGAGCAACCAGGATGATGAGGGGACTGGAGATTAAAACATATGAAGAATAGTTGCAGGAACTGGGCCTGGCTAGTCTGGTGAAGAGAAGGACCAGGGGAGACAGGAGAGCATCTTCCAATAGTTGAGGGGCTGCCAGGGAGAGGAGTGGGGAGTGTCAAGCTATTCTCCAATATATGAAGGCCAGACAAGGAATAATGGGTGGAAACTGAACAAGGAGAGATTCAACCTGGAAATAAGGAGGAATTTTCTGACAGTGAGAACAATCAACCCAAGGAACAGAAGTTGCGGGAGCTTCATCACTTGAGACTTTCAAGAAGGGATTGGACTGTCATTTGTCAGAAATTGTGTAGGGTCTCCTGCTTGGGTGGGGGGGTTGGACTAGATGACCTACAAGGTCCCTTCCCACTCAACTGTTAATCTGTATGCTCATCATAGTGAATTACATAGGAAAAGCATAATGGTGGGATAAAATTCGTATAAATGAATGAAGAAATGAATGAATCAATCAATGCCAAAATGCAAGAAAAGTTTCCCAAGAGTAAATCAAGAGTAGAGGGTGAGTTGTTCTGCACTGGAGATGTTCTGGTGGAGGCTGGACATCTCTGTGCTGACCAAGGAGTTGATCTCCACCATAATAAGGGGTTGCCCAGATTCCTCAGCTCTCTCCAGCGGGGCAGAAACAGGCTGTGCTGGTGCAACTCCCCCCCCCCCCAGTGGTTGNCCCCCCCCCCCCATGTGGTTGTGTGTCAGTGCCGAAAACAGCCGGACGTTCCCTGCCGGTCAAAAGACTTGGCATCCCCCTTTCTCCTCCTCAGTCTGATATATGCAAGATCAAAGGCCAGATAAATGCCTGCAATTATCACCTTACCATGCAGAATGTGTGTGTGTGGGGGGGGGCTGGGGGAGGCCAACTCGGTGCAGCCACCGTCCAAGCTGCATTCGGCCATCTTCCATGGCGTGATAATGGCCCTTCCTCCGCCTGCAGAGGGAGGCTCTCCGAAGCAGCAGCTGGCACCCCCGAAGGGAGGGGAGCCAAGCATCCCAGGGCCAACTCGGCCTCCTCCCCTCCTGCCAAGACCAGCAACTCTTACCCAAAGGGCAGGGCTGGATGGGGGGGGGGGGGNGGGGGGGGGGGGGGAAGCAGAGGCTGGCCCAGCCACCCAGACCTTTCCCAGACAGCTGGACATCAACTGTCCCGTCCATCAGAGCTTCCAAGGGAGAGGGAGGTCATCTCCTGTCTCCTTCAACAGAATATCAGAGGGGACCTTGGAGGTCTTCCAGTCCAACCCCCTGCTCAAGCAGGAGACCATTCCAGACAAGGGGCCGTCCAGCCTCTTCTTAAAAACCTCCAGTGTGGAGCCCCCACAGCCTCTGCAGGGAAGCAGCTCCACCGCTCCCACGGCTGGGAAATGCCTCCTTCCTTCTAGGTCGCTTCTCCCTGGGCTGGTGGGTGCTGAGCGAGGGCCTCTGCCCCTCCCCTCCCGCCGGACCCTCAGCGCAAAGGGACCGTTTTCCTGTGGGCTGGTCTCTTTCTTTCTTTCTTTCTCTTTCTCTGCACACGGACGGACGGACGGACGGACGGCTCCCTCAAAGCCAATTATGCAGGAAAGGAGCAAGCCGGAGAAGCAGCTGAGAAGGAGACCAAATCAAGCTTAATCAAGGCCATTCACTCGCCCACCCAGCCCTCCTGCCCTGCTTCCACCCCGCTCCACCCACCCCTCCAGCCCCAGGGGAGGGGGTGTGTGCGTGCGCGTGTGAGATCCCCCCTCCTCCCCTCCACAAATAAGAGGCAGAATGGCACAAGGACGACTCTGGGATCTGCAGCCTTCATAAAAGGGGCCAGAGATTGTGCTGAAATGAAATCTCAGTGTTTGCCTGCGTGATTTCTGGTCCTTCCCAGGGGCTGGGCAGGGGGCCAAGGCTGCGAGTGGAAGGAAGGATGGCACACATGATCGCCAGGAGGCAAAAAGGGCATCGGAAGGGCTGGTGCCAACAACCTCCAGGGCTTCAGTGCCAGAGCTGGAAGATGGGCAGCTAGGAAGAGTTTGTTGCACATGGGAACAGAGATATGATGGCTGTAACGGGAACCTCACGGGGTGGGGAGAGGCAGAAAAGGGCTCAAGAGGATGACAAAAGGGACCTTGGAGGTCCAGCCCCCTTGCCCAAGCAGGAGACCCCGTACCATTTCTTCAAGGCCTCCAGGGTTGGAGCGCCCACAATTTCTGGAGAGGAGTTGTTCCACTGATTGATTGTTCTCAGGGTTAGGAAATTCCTCCTTTGTTCCAGGGTGCTTCCATCCTTGGTTCGTTCTCCATCCTTTCCCTCTTGTCCTGCCCTCAGGGGCTCACTCAGGATTACCTGGTTGTCCCTTCAGGGGTCGGAATAGAAGACCTCCAAGGTCCCCTCCAACTCAAAAACAATGGCTGGAAACTCATCAAGGAGAGAAGCAACCTGGAATTAAGGAAAAACTTACGGACAGTGAGTTGTGGGTGCTCCATCACTGGAGGCTTTGAAGAAGAGACTGGACAGCCACTTGTCTGAGATGATATGGAGTCCCTGTTCGAGTAGAGGGCTGGACTAGAGGACCTCCAAGGTCCCTTCCAGCTCATTCTATTCTGCGCCCCTTCCAACTCTTTCGGTCTGTTCTGTTCATACCTGGGGATCTTCTGTTGCTCCCTTGAACAAACCACGGAGATCTATTTATTTATGAAAGCGATTTGCCACCCGCCGCGTTATGAAGCGATGCTGATGACGGCGAAATAAAGGAGGTTTTAGGGCAGGCAAAGGGGCACTTCAATCGCAAAGACTGGGGAGATGCACGCCTGGCATGATAGCCAAACCAATTTCCTGGCTGTTCTAAATCCAGATTTTTCAAACTGTGTTCCCCAGAATCGTGAGGGGAGGTTCCATCAGATACCGACAGCTAAATCAATATAACTATAAACGAGTGGCCCCTTTTTATCACCGGAGTGCTGTCTCTCATCAAGGGTTCTGGGAGACCATTGTTATTTACCGACATGACTTCCATGACCTGAAAAGAAATCATTTTCAGGTCTTGACTGAGATGGGCGGCTGCAAAAATGGAACAAATGGAGGAACGGAGAAACAAATAGACCCCCTGCTCTAAATAAGGGTATCTTGGAACCGGTTGGGGGGGAAGTCAGTTCTAAATTTATTCCTGATGGTGGGACCCCAATTTGGACGCCTTTAGAAAACCATCACTTTATTACCTGTATTTTAGAATGCAGGCAGCCCCCAACTTACAAACATAACTGAGCCCAGAGTTATGGAACTAAGGCACATCGGCTGCTAAGCAGGTCATCAGGTGATCAGAAGTTGTTAAGCAAATCCATTGTCTCCTGTTTTCCGGAAAAAAAGGTCTAAACCATGGTCCCCTGACTGCGTGACTGTGCAAACAGCCCAAATGTGACCCCAAGGCCACTGGAGAGGCGGCTGTCGTGTCTTTGAATCTGGGTCATAAGTACCTGCTGAAGTGTAAGTCAGCTCACAAAGTGACTGGTTATTGGGGACCCCCTGTGCCTGTAAATGGGAAATGTCCAAAACAGACACATTAGATGACAGAAAACTAACCAAAAAGAAAGGGATCTGGTGAAAAAAAGGCCAACAGGAGATCAAAAAGGGCTGTATGACCTCAGGGTGACCTAGAGGTGGTTTCGGACCTGCAGCCTTCCAGTTCCCAGCGGGTCAGAGAGGAGAGCAGCCCAAGCCATGAAGAGACATCGCAGGCGGGACGCTAAGCAAGGTTAAGAGGCTGGACGTTTTCTTCTGGACCCGGAAGGAAAAAACACAGGGTGGGAAAATCTGTGGAGCCGGAAAAAGGGAAAGAAAACCGCAAAGAGGGAGAGTTCAAACGCCTTTAAATTATGTTGGGGGAAAAGGAAGAGAGCCAGAAAAGTCGATTGGCTGGTGCAGGAGGGAGAAAAAAAGAGGATATTCAAGAAGAAGTGAGAGATTATAAGGAATTCGTTGCAGACTAGGTAAGTCCCTGAGTTACAACCATTCATTCATTCAGTGGCCTTTCAAAATCACAAGGGCACTGAGAAATAGTGACTGAAGGCTGTTGTTCACACTTACGACCCTCACAGCATCCTCACGGCCGCGTGAACAAAACCTGGCCACCGGGTAACTGGCTCGCATTTATGACGGCTGCGGGGTCATGGGATTCCCGCTAGAAGGTCGCCAAAGGAGATCACACGGCCTCTGGATGCAGCAACCGTCATAAATACGAGTCAGTTGCCGAGTGTCCGAACGTTGTCCACATGGACGCTGCCATGGTCATCCGTGCTGAAAAACGGTCGTTTTCCTTTCTGGGGCCGCTGTAACTCTGGACGGTCGCAAGTGGTCGCTTGCCAGAGGAAAGCCCTGAGCCTGGCTGGGCTGCATCCTCCCCCTCCGCCTTTCCGGAGTGAACCGTGAGGCTCGGCCTGAGCCGCCGAATCCAGGCTCGGCATGTTGCTAGGCAGGTTCCCTCCGAGGCCGCCGCAGTGCTCAGGCGCCGCCGAAGCTTCGCTTTCTGACAATCTGCCATCTCCTTGGAGACCGAGGGGCTTCGCTTTCCTTCCGGGGGTGGGGGGGAGGACGGGGGCTTCCTCCTCCTCTCTGCGCAGCTGGAGGCAGCTTGGTGGGGAGGACCCCAGGGCCTCCTTCCTCCGGAGGGAAAGGGTAGTCTTCCTCTCCCGCTTGCCTTCTCCAGGCCTCCAACCAGGGCTGGGAATCAGCCCCTCCGGCTCAGTTGGGGGGCTAAACTTACCTCTGGTTTGCCAAACCGGGAGTTGACCCCACCCACCCCTCCCCTCCCAGGAGCCTCCCATGGCCCGTTTTGGATGCAGCGCAGGGTCCGCGTGGAGGCTCTGGCAGGGGGCAAAGCGCCCCCCCCAGTCCCGGAAACGGGCCTGTTTCCTGCTCCCGGAGGGCCTGCGGAGCCAGCCGGGCCGTTGTCATCCTCCAGACTCTGGGGAAGGGGGCCATGCCCTCCCCCCCAGCAACAGGGCAGAGAACCGGTTGCTGGGATTTTGGAATCCCACTCCTGGCTCCAACCTTCAAGGAGAAGGGGGTCCTCGGCTTACGGCCACAATGGAGACCACGATTTCCGCCGGGAAGCGAGACAGTTGTTAGTAAAATGAGTTTCCCCCCACCGTGCAACCTTCCTTGCCACAGTTGTTAAGTGAATCCTGCTCCCCTCTCCCCCATTGGCTTTGCTTCTCAGAAGGTCAGAAAAGGGGATCGGGTGACCTCAGGGGACACGGCAACCAATGGTCACTAAGCGAACTGTTGCAAGTCAAGGACCTGGAGCTCTGCACCAACATCCATTTCCTGGGAGATTTGACCGCCCAGAATTAAAGCCAAAAGAAAAGAAAACCAGACAGGCTGCCCCTTGGATGGGCTTCGTGCGCAGGCAGCCAGAGCTCCCTCCTGCCCACCCTCTGAACAACAGGATAACAGAGCTGGGAGGGACCCAACCCTGGTATCCTGTTATCTAGTCCAGCCCCTGCTCAAGCAGGAGATCCCATCCCACTCTGGACAAGCGGCTGCCCAGCCGCCCCTGAAAAGCCTCCAGTGATGGAAGCGCCCAGTTTCTCCTCCTCCTCCTCCTCCTCCAAGCTGGCCAATGCATGGATTACTTGGTTTGGGTGCAGGAGACTGGATCACTTCCCCCCCCCCCAGGAAACCCTTGCCTGGCAGATCTACCCTTTGCAAGGCCGAATCTCTTGCGGTCTGGGGCCAAAGGGATCTCGTGCGCAGGGCTCAGGCACCAGGCCAGGCAGGGGCTCCCTGAGTTGTCCACCCAACAACATTTTGGGGTAAACACGGCTTTATTTAATTCTTTGATAAACTTATTTGGCGCCTACCTTGACGTGGGGGCTACTCTACTCTCATAAGAAGGGGAGGGGGAGCCAGGAAAGGCATGAAACAGAAGTGAAACAACAGGGCAATAAAGTAAATAATTACCAAGGATCACAACAAGAATAAACACATCACTATGATAATTAAAAAGGATGGATGGGTGGAGAGCAGTATGTGCGTGTTGGGGGGGGGGGGGGCNCAGGTATAAGCATAAACGTAGTTTTGAATACATGAAATGGATACATATAAGGAAAAGAAAAAATAGGACAGGGAAGGTAGGCACGTTGGTGCGCTTGTGCACGCCCTCTACAAGATACGAGGGGGAGGGAGAGAGAGAAAGAAGGAGAGGGGGAGGGAGAGAAGGGAGGAGGGGGAGAGGGAGGCAGCCTTAGGGGTTCTCCAGATGAAGGGCCTCCAAATGTGGCAACTTTTTAAGATTTGTGGGCTTCAACTCTGCAAATGCTGGCCGGGGAATTCTGGGAGTTGAAGTCTGCCAGTCTTGCCAAGTTTGGCTCCATGCTACCTTAAGGGGGATGTGCAGAGGCAAAACGGCCCCCACACCTGATTAGTCCCCTGGAGCTGAAAAGGAGAAGGGGGGAAACCCACCCACGACCCCCTCCCTCCTCCTCTTCCGGCTCTGCATCTGTGCCCCTGCTGTCCACAGCCACCACCCGGGAAGCCCCCAGACCAACTGGCCGGAGGGGCTTCATCAGGACTGTGGGCAAGCAGAACAAATAAACATCCCAGAAGAAGAAGAAACCCATCCCTGCATCTCAGCCGATAAAAGCTGCCTGCTTCCATCCGTCCATCGTCACCCTAGAAAGCAAGACCAGCCAATTCTGATGGATCCTGGCAGCTAAGCAGGATCAAACCTAATTGACAGCTGGACGGGAAGCAACTCGGAAAAGCTCAGTCCCGGAGGCCAGGCAGGAGCGTGAAAGGGAACGCCGAAAGAGGAGAAGATCTGCAGCTCGAGGCTGCTCCCTCGGCCTTGCATTACCCAGCTAGGTAGCGTCATCAGTGCTAGTGCAGGAACAGGGCAATGGCCAGTGCCCCATTTGCTGCCTCCTGCACTGATGTGTGCCTGGGGGGCCTGGACCCGAAAGGCGCCTTCACCTACCCCTCCGTAGCCAACTCACTGGCTGGAGAAGGGCTCCTGGGGGTCGTGCAATGATAGGTGTGAGACCCGCATCTGGCAGGGAGGAGAGCAACATGGGCCTCCGACTCTCACAGCAGCTGAGCAGACAGGAGGCAGGGAGAAAGTCCCCCGCCTGCTTGGCTGGAAAAAGGCCAGGAAGGTAGGAAACAGCGTTTATTTATCTTTTGGGAGTCCTGGTGGCGCAGCGGTCAGAGTGCGGGATTGCAGGCTGGCTCTGCCCACTGCCAGCAGTTTGATTCTCACCAGCTCAAGGTTGGCTCCGCCTTCCGTCCTCCCAAGGCGGCTAAAATGAGGACTCAGATTCGGGGGGGAGGGCGACAGGCTCCCTGCTTAGAGAGGGCTGGGAAGCATGTAGACGTCTAAGGGCAATTGAACTTCGCATTTCTGAATTGCTCCGCTCCCTTTCTCAGCCAATGCAGGCAAAACAACAATTGTATCCTGCAGAGGACAAGGGCCGTGCCGAGCAAGTCCAAAGGGAGCCCCAAGGGGCAAGGCAACGCTTGGGAGCCAATCAAGGAGAGAAGCAACCTGGAGTTGAGGAGGAGAAACTTCCTGGCAGGGAGGACAATCAAGCAGGGGAACAGCGGTTGCGGGCGCTTCATCGCTGGAGGGTTTCAAGAAGAGGCTGGACAGCCACCTGTCTGGCACGACCTAGGGCAGGGGTCCCCAAACCTGGCCACTTTAAGACTTGTGGGCTTCAACTCCCGGGATCCTCCTCCAGTCACGTTAGCTGGGGAATCCTGGCAGTTGAAGTCCACACATCTTAAACCTGCCAAGTTTGAAGGCCCAAGGAGGACCCCAGCCACCCCTCCCCCCCCCCACCTGCTGAGAGGCAAAGCTTCCCTNCCCCCCCCCCGCCTGCTGAGAGGCAAAGCTTCCCTTGCACCTGGCAGCGTCTCCTGGGCTGCTCAGGGGTGGCCACACTTATGCAAACGAAGGGCAATCAATTCCAAAGGTATTTTAGCCCCACCCCCAACCCCCTGGCATCCAACTGATGAAGTAGCTGAATTCCTTCACCTCAACCGACTGATGGGGTCCGGGGGGGGGTGTACCTGGGGGTGTCCAGAAAAGCTAAACCTTTGGGAGGTGCAGCTGAGCCTCCAAGCTGTGGCTGAAATGGGGTCTCTCTCTCTCTCTCTCTCCCTCCCTCCCTCCCTCCATCAAGGAGGCCAGCAGCCCTCGGCCACCTGGTGCCAGGCTGGCAATATTAAGGCCCCCAGAAGCCTGGCCGCGTGGGCTCCCCCTAATCAGCATCTCCGGAGCTCTGGCTGGAAGCAGGCAAGCCAGGAACGGGGCCAGAGGATGGGGGGTGGTCTCGCAAGGCCTCCGCGTGGACCCTTCCACCAACCAGAGGAGGGATCCCTGCTCTGGATCACCGAAGCGCTCCCGGGATCCAGCAGTGCTCCCGTCTCAAGGCAGAGAGCTGTGGTCTTTCCACTCCTTTCATAGACCAAAAGTGGGTGCAGGACTCTAGGGGTGGCCTTACTCATTTCCCTGGGGATCCCTCCCCCCAAGGCCTCTGCAGGGCTGCAAGACACAATCAGTATCTCCTCCCCCCCCCCCCCCCCCCCCCCNCCCCCCCCCCCCCCCCCAGCAAGGGGTCCCTGCGGGAGGCCCAAATGCAGCAGCCCAAGTTCGGGAGGGAAAGGAGAAAACCCAAAGAGGACAGCGGAGATGAAAATAAGAGACCGCCTGAGGTCACATGGACCATCTTAAATGCAAGAGGTGCCTCTGCAAAGGCGGGGTGGGAATTAATTACAAGGGTGAGAAACAGCCTCTCCTCTCCTTGGTTGGTGCTGAAGATGCCCAGCTGGTGGAATCAGAGCCTGGAGCCACAGCAAAAAGCTGTTTTCTGCCCCACTCATCATGCCTTTCCTTAGACTAGGGGCTTCCTGAGAACAACTGAAAATTGGATAAAAAGAAAAAAAGAAAAGGAAGGAAAAAAAAGGGAAGGTTGGAAAATATGCAGAGCTTGCAAAATCTGAGAAATGTCTTTTATCTGCATTAATTTACCTCCAAACTGTACCAAAATTAGCAATGTATTTTTTTTGGGGGGGGGGGGGANTTTGGGGGGGGGGAAGGAAGATAATCAGGACAGAGTACTATTGCTCAAACACAAGTAATGAATGATTAAGTCAATAATTAGAGATCTCGTAAAAGGGAATTTAGGGGAAAGTTGTCCCTGCCATCCCAACCGGATGGCTCGGAAACTCTTGATTTCTTAGGCAGAATTTAATCTGCTGCAAAAAACGTTCTTGGCCTGGAGCTGATTTACTGATCCATAATCCTGCTCTAGGCACCCCAAATTAGCTGCACCCCCACCTTTCCCACCCCTCCCTCCAGGGGGATTGTAGCAGGCTGGAAAGAATGGAGCTGAGCCCAAATCTGCTGCGCTGAGGATTCTCCCCATGGATGCAGACCGGGTGGGGGGGGTGGAGTGGGGGGAGAGCAGCTTCCAAGCCCTCCCTAGAACCTGCCTGGGGTCCCCCCTGCCAGACCTGCTCGGGAGACAAGAGCAGGAGAAGCGCTCCAGGGAGGGAGGGAGATCAGCCAGGCCAGGGCTCTCCAACCTTGGTCCCTTTAAGCCTGGAGGACTTCAACTCAGCTTCGCTGGCTGGGGAATTCTGGGAGTTGAAAGGGACCAAGGTTGGAGAGCCCTGGCCTAGAAGAACCACCTCCTGCAACCTCGGTTCTCCTGTTTACCCCCCTCTTCCTTCATTTAACAGACATCCCGCTTAACAACAGAAATTTTGGGCGCAATTGTGGCTGTTGCACCGAGGACTCTTCTGTACTTCAGTGCACTGCAGGACGGGGTGTGCGTGTCTTTCTGAGCTGCTTCCAGATAATGGGTGGAAACCGAACAAGGAGAGATTCAACCTGGAAATAAGGAGAAATTTCCTGACAGGGAGAACAATCCACCCATGGAACAGAAGTTGTGGGAGCTTCATCCCTGGAGGCTTTCAAGAAGAGACTGAACTGCCGTCCGTCAGAAATGGTGTAGGGTCTCCTGCTTTGGGGGGTGGGGTGGGCTAGATGACCTACAAGGTTCCTTCCAACTCTGTTAATCTGTTAAAAGCCTTAATAAGGGCACACCAGTTTTGGTCACCACACTATAAAAAAATATGTTGAGGCTCTAGAAAAAGTGCAGAGAAGAGCAACCAGGATGATGAGGGGACTGGAGGCTAAAACAAACGGTTGCAGGAACTGGGACTGGCTAGTCTAGTGAAGAGAAGGACCAGGGGAGGCAGGAGAACATCTTCCAATATTTGAGGAGGAAGGGGTCAAACTATTCCCCAAGGCACCCAAAGGCCAGAGGAGGAACAATGGATGGAAACCGAACAAGGAGAGATTGAACCTGGAACAGAGGAGAAACTTTCTGACAGGGAGGACAATCCACCCATGGAACAGAAGTTGTGGGAGCTTCATCCCTGGAGGCTTTCAAGAAGAGACTGGACTGCCCTCGGTCAGGAATGGTGTAGGGTCTCCTGCTTGGGCAGGGGGTTGGACTAGATGACCTACAAGGTCCCTTCCAACTCACTTGTTAATCTGTTAAATGTGATGGATGTTAAATGGATGTCCTGGCCGAAGAGAAGGCTTCAGCCCCCCAACAACCGAGCATATCTGGGGCTCCTCCAGAGTGGGACCCTGGGTTCTTCTCCTGCCCCGAGTCGGCCACCCTGTGCCGGGAGGAGCAGCAAGGAGCACGAAGGGGCCAAGCGAGAGAGGAAGGGGAGGCAGGCATGGGATGAGGAGAAAGCCAGGAGAAGCCAGGAGGAGGAGGAGAGCAAGAAAGGCCATAGTTACCCAGCTGATGAGGTGACCCATGGAGAGTGGAGCATGGATGGCCATGCAAGAGGTGAGCAAGAGGCAGCACAGAACATCCAGCTGGCGAGAAGCAAAGGACCAAGACAGAGAGAGTCACCAAAGAAGGCGGAAGGACCCTGGAGGAGGGAGACCCCCCCAGCCCTCCCCACCTCTGGGGGCAGCAGCTCCCCCCCATGCCCCCAACCCTCCTCCAAGTTTGGACAAGGTGGACGGAGAACTTTCCCCCGCGCCCCACATTCCCTCCCTCCCTCCTCGACTTAGGACCACAACGGCGTCCAGACTTTCTGTTGCCAAGAGAGATATTTTGAGTTTTGCTCCATTTCACGACCTTTCTTGCCACCATCGTTAAGTGAATCACTGCAGTTGTGAAATTGTTCAAATGAATCCCGCTTCCTCCGTGGACGTTGTGTGTCAGAAGGTCACCAAACAGGACCCTGGACGCTGCAACCGTCAAAAATACGAGTCGGTCGCCAAGCACCTGAATGTTGAGGGCTCCTGCAGAGCCATGGGGGGTGGGGGGAAGCCCCATCGTGGGGGGGGGGAGAGTCAGGCTGAGCCCCGAGTCACCAGGAGCAGCTCCAGGGAGCAGAGGATTTGGGGCAACCAGCCGGCGGCGATAATCCTCTGAGCAAAGGAAGTTGAAGCCCGGAAGGATTCGCTTTGCCAAGGAAGCCAAAATGGTCCTTGCTGGTCACTGGTTTGGTCACTTTGGTTCCCAGGGTTGTGAGCCAATAAGCTGGCCGAAAGGGGCTACATTTCTTTGCTAATTCCAGAGCCACCGTTGCACATTTCCTTCTGCTTCCCCCTTGGAGCAGCAACCCAAGGTGGCTCTTTCTCCCTCTCTTGCAGGGGAGGGGGCTTCGTTCCCTCCTTCACCCCCTCCCCACAAGCAAGGCCACACTGAAGGCTGCTTTGAAGGACGTCACCACGGCAGTGCCACTCACGTCCTTCATGCCACAGCTGGGGCTGCTCGGCTGGCTGCTCTCTCAGGAGCCGCCAAGCCCCCTCCTCACAATCTCCGAGCCAGAGGCCCATGGCTGGCAATTAGCTCAAGGGATCCACTCCCAGCTCCCTGGCTCAGCTGAAGCCAGAATCCCCGAGCCCTCCAGGGGGAGGGGGCTTGGCAAGCGGGAGAAGAGCTACAAGCCCATCGCTGGGCCCCACGGCTCAAGGCAGCCAGCCAACTGGGGCTCCCCAAAGGCCTCATGCGGAGAGCCCCGCTGCGTAACGGGGGTCTCCGGCCTTGGCCCCTTTAAGCCTGGAGGGCTTCAACTCCAGAATTCCCCAGCCAGCACTTGTGGAGTCCACAAGTCTTCAAGTTGCCAGGTTTGGGGGCCCCCCCTCCAAAGCCCCTGAAGGCAGGAGAAGCAGCAACGGATGGGAACTCATCAAGGAGAGAAGCGACCTGGAATGAAGGAGGGATTTCCTAACAGCGAGGACAATTGTCAGTGGAACTACTTGCCACCAGAAGTTGTGGGTGATAACAGATAATCAGAGTTGGAAGGGGCCTTGTAGGTCATCTAGTCCAACCCCCCGCCCAAGCGGGAGACCCTACACCTCTCCATCACTGGAGGCTCTTAAGAAGAGGTTGAACCAAGCACTTGTCCAATGCTCGAGCAGGGAGTTAGGCTAGAAGATCTCCAAGGGTCTCTTCCAATGCTGTTCTTCTGAAACGTGGTCGTAAGTCGAGGACTAATGGACGAGGGCATCCTGAGCTCCCAGGCTCCACCTGGGAGTTTGGGGCGAGTAGAGCCGAGTTCAAAGCCCCAGCGGCCCCCTTTCCATGCGCCCCCAGAAGGGGCTCTGGAGATCCGGCTGCCCCCAGCCGCCTTTTCCAAGAGTCCTTTTCATTTCACGCCACAGTTGTAGTTTCTGGAGGGTGATGACTAATCCTTGTTGTGTGGCACGTCCCTCCCCACTTGCTGGAAGAGTAGGCGTCACGCTAGCTACTCGGTCCTTCACACGCATCGTGAGCTTACCGGGAGCAAAGCAGCAGCGGCCCAGCCGAGGTGCCACAAACTCTCCGTTCTGAACTCAGAGCCCAAAGAGAATCTGACCAGCCCTGTCGAGGGAAAGAGTCGGGGCCGCGGGGCCAGCCAGCCCCGGCCGGTAGCTGCCCTTTCCCCGCGTGTGACGCAGGAGGAGGAACCAGGAGGGCGTCCCTGCGTCTCCGGCTGAGTTTGGGTCCAGCCAGGGAGGCTTCCTCCCCTCTGGCCCAAGCGCCCTCCGGCCCCCCTCGAGCCACAAGGCCGGCCTAGCAAGAATCCTCCCGCTCTTTGGCGCCTTCTCCTCTTTTATGGGGCAGCTCTCAACTTACGACAGTCTGTTTAGGGACTGTTCACTCAGGACCGTTTCTCACAGGCGCCGCCTTTGCAGCATCCCTGGGGTCAGACTTCGGGCGCTTGGCAAGGGGCTCCCCTTTATGACGGCCGCTGTGTCCCAGGATCCCTTTTGTGACCTCCGGACGAGCAAAGTCGACGGGGAAGCCAGGTCCCCTCAGCAACTGCAAAGGGTCCAGATTCGCCTCCTGCCTCCTTTCCCACTGGATGGGCGGTACCAGGGCCTCCAGGCAACTTCGGCACCACCAAGGCGTGCCCCTCCCCTCGCCCAGCTCCCTCCCTCCTGGCTCTCCTTTCCTCCGGTGACCCAGCGTCTTCACCAGCCCACCCGCCCCCACCTCCCTGCCCTTGACTGTCGGCCAAATGCTCCCCCCCAAGCAGGGGTCCCCAACCTTGGGCTCTTGAAGACCTGTGGACTTCAACTCCCAGAATTCCTCAGCCAGCAAAGCAAACAAGGGCAGGTGAATTAGGATTGTTTTTCTCACAGGGAATAGTGCCCCCCCCCCCCCCCCCCNCCCCCCCCCCCCCCCGGTGTGTGTTGTGTGTGTGTCACTTGATTAAAATCTGGGCCCTTGGCAGCTGGCTCGTGTTTATGATGGTCGCTGTGTCCCGGGGTCACGAGATCCCCTCTTGTGACCAGCAAAAGTCAAGGGGGAGTCCAGATTCCCTTAACAACCGGGCTGCTAAAAATTTAACAGCTGCAGTGACTCACTTAACAACAGTGGCGAGAAACGTAATCAAACGGAATGAAGCTCCCTTCACAACCGTCTCGCTTAGCAGCAGGCCTTTGGGGCTCAACTGTGGTTGTAATTTGAGGACTACCTACACCCAGATCCCAACAGAACAACCTCTTGAAGTTCAACCCTCCAGAGCTAAGACCTCTGCTGGGAGCCGTCCAGCCCTTCCCCAGCCCTTCCCCTTTCCCCATTAAGCCCAGGGCTCTGGTCCCACCACAGGCTACTGGGGACCATCCATGGGAGCCCCACAGGGCCCCCAACAGGGCTCCCCATGTTGCCAGGCAGCCGGCAGCCCAATAACCACCCATCTCAGCGCCTTCTGTGAATTCCTGCCACGCTCAGCCGTCCAGCACTGAGCACCAGGGGGAGAAAACCCAACTCCAAGACGGAAGGACCGGCTGGCGGCTCTTTTGGCAACCCTACAGATACGGCCGGGCTTCCTTGGGCTGGTGGGAGAGTTCAACAGGGTCACCGGGGAACATCTGTGACCCTCCCTTCATTTGAATCTCCGCTAGCTCCTGCCCTGGCCTCCCGGGCAAATTCCGGCCACTGCACGCCTGCTGCAAATTCAGAAGCCAGGAAATTGATTTGGCCGGCCGATTCTTGGGCTCACCTTAGTCCAGGGGTCTCCAACCGTGGCCACTTGAAGACTGGTGGACATCAACTCCCAGAAGTCCCCAGCCAGCAAAGCTGGGAGTTGAAGTCCACCAGTCTTCAAGTGGCCACGGTTGGAGACCCCTGCAATAGAAGACTTTGCTTATGCCTTCAAGGGGGACATCCCTTGCAGGAGGCAAGCCAGAGACCCTGCCATCCCATCATACCTCTCCATCCCACCCTCGCCCTTTCCTGCAGCCATCCGTCCATCTGCTGCTCTGGGTTCATTGCAAATATAAATTCTGGGGAAGAGGAGGGTGGGGTGGGGCGGGAAGAACCTCAGCTGCCCTTCTCATCTGACATGTCGCGCCTAGGCTGCTTCACGCCACATCCTGCATCCATGACGGAGTCCTTGCCACTCACGGGGACCGCGTGTGTTTGTGCAACCCAGCCCATGCACAACAGGGAAAAGTGGGAGGCATCCGTGGCATGTGAAAGCCAAATGCTTGTGGGGAGCACATCAAGCATCATGGATGGGGTGGGGGGAGTTTTACTTCAGCTCCTGGGGTGGCCTGACTCAGCACCTCTCAACTCACTGCCTTTCAAGCTGCAGGCAAGAGCAGCACTCAAGATAGGAGACACAATTCTGACAACCTGGCCCTATAAGCTAAGAGTTAACCCTCTTCCACTGAGAATTCCTCCTTGCGGCTCTTCTTTGTACAAACTTTGTCCTCCCTCCCCCTCCCCCTCCCCTGCCCAGGTCTTGGTCCAAGTCCAGAACTTTCCCGGAGAGCCCTCAGCACCAGCAGGCGACCGTATCTTGAACCGGGGACACCAAGAAGGAACAAGAGCATCAAGATGCAATGATCTAATGCAGAAGTCAAACGAGAACCAGCCGGTTGCAATGACAGTGACAATGGCCGATTTCCATGGACGTCACCCAAAGGTGCCCTTGCGCCACAGCCGGCTGGCCAGAAATGCTCTCGGCCACTTTGGGCTGGGAGAGCCACAAGCCGTGCTGGGACGGCTGCTTGCTCGGATGCGGCCCAGCCAGGAACGCGCCAGGCAGGCTGCCCTCCTATCTGGGCCCCAAAGTCTCTCGCAGAGGCCCCCGCGTGCCCCGTGCCAGCCCCCCTTCTGCCTTTACAGGTGCCTCTGGGTGGGGCAACCTCCCAAAGGGCGCTGCAGGACCATCTTTGCGACATGACCTCATGCTGCCTGCAAAAGCAGAGCCAACGCTGCAGTGATGAGTGGGTGCACACAGATGCACCGGGTTCCCGGGGGTGCTGTGAGCACACAGGAGGCACCCACGAGTGGAGTGCAACACATCTCTGGCTGCTCGTGGGGAAGGTCGGAGAGGCTCTCCTGCCTGCCAAGCGCCAGACTAGCCCAGGCCGGAGAGGGCGGAGAAAGGCAGAATGGAGCCGAAGGGGGAGGCGGGGGGTTGTCCTTGAGCCCCTGGCTGAGTCCTGTCCGCCCAAGGGGGCTTCTCGCCCAGGTCTCCCCCGCGGCACCCCAAGATGCTCCGGCCGGCCCTCCGGCCTCCTCCCACCCGCGGCCGGCGCCCCCGGAGGGCCCGCGAGGCACACAGCGCGCAGAGCTCAGCGCGGCCCAGAGCCGCCCAGACCCCGACTTGCCGGCTCTTCGCGCAGCCCACCTGGCCCGGCCGCGCCCCAAAGCCCAGCGCAGCGCCGGCCGCCCCTCCCGCGCGGGTCCCCCGAGGCCGTCGGGCCCGCCCCGGCTCACCCTTGACGGCTTCTCCGCGGTTCAGCTGGATCTCGCCCTCGCCCTGCGGCGCGTAGCTCTTCACCGCGATGAAGCGGCGGCCGGGCACGGCGCTGTACAGCTTCTTCTTGGGGCCCCGCAGCGGGGCCGGGGCGGCGTGCGGGCTGGGCTCCACGCCCGGCCCGGCGCCCGGCGCGCCCCCCGGCCCGCTGCCGCTCCCGCCGGGGCTGAAAACGAAGACAAGGGTTAGGCGGCTGCGGCCGGGCGGAGGCGGCGGGGCCGCCATGGCCCGCGGCTTCTCCCGCCGGGCAGCTCAGCCGTCGCGGCCGGCCGGGAGCCGCCCCCCGCCGCCCGCCGCTGGGGGCCCTGCCGGGGCGCCCGCCGTCCCCGCGCGCCGCACCCCCCGGCGCCCCGCCGACAGCCGCAATGGCGGCCCGGACCCGCGGCCGGCTCAGGGCTCCCGGCCGACCGCCCCGCCGCCGCGCCGCCGCCGGCCGCCCATGACGGCGGGCGGGAGGCGCCCGCCCGCCGCCCGCCTCGCCGGCTGCCTCCCCGGCCGCTGCCGCTCGCCAGCCGCTCCTCCCTCGCTGGGCGGGGACCCTCCGGCCGGGCGCCCGCTGGCGCAGGGCGAGCGGCAAGCCGGAGCCCCCTGCCCGCTTTGCCCCGGGGCTCCGGCTCCCCGGCCCTGCCCGCTGCAGCTGAGCTTTCCTGGTGGCCTCCTTCCCCGCTTGAGCCCCCTCCTCCTCCAACTAGCCCCACCCCCGCTGGGATCTGCCATTGACAGGGGGTCTCCCGACGCCCGAAGGAATGAAGGATGCCACGGCTTCTTGGGGTGCCCTGGGACCCCCTCCCTTGTGTACAGAGGGTCCAATTTCCCCACTGCCCCTCCCAGCCTTTCCCAGTTCCTGCCCAGGATCTCCCTCGCCCCTCCTCCCGCCACTCCCTTCCCTCGCAACCACAGAGCCCCCCTCCTCCTCCCCAGCGCTGAACTCCAATGGACAGCCTGGATTGCTGCCCCCCCACCCCCCAGGACCCAAAGGCGTTGACAACAGCCCCATCCCCTTAGCTCCTTGCAAGCCCGCCCTGGCAGCACCAACCAGTCCCCGCTGGGCCAAGGGGGCAGGCAGAACATTGGCCTGGGGCTCCCAGAACCCCCCCCCCCCCGACTGCCTGGCTGCTGGCCCTTCAGTCCCTGAGGGACCAGCTCCGCCCATTAAAGAGTCCAAACAGACCCTGCCGGCCAAGGGTGGGATGAGGGAGGGAAGCTCCAACGCCTGAATTTGCCTGTGCAGAAGAGACGGAGCTTCTTGCATGAGGAGCGAAAGGTTTTCCAAGAAAAACAAAGTGGCCTTTTGGGGAAATGAGGAGTTGGCTGACCCAACTCAGCAAGAATGCCCAAAGCCCCCTCCCCCAACAGAGTCTCTCTCTCCGGTGATCCCACAGCACCCCCGGATCCCCTCCCTGACCCACTCAGAAGGGGAGCAAATGCTTTNAGCACCCCCGGATCCCCTCCCTGACCCACTCAGAAGGGGAGCAAATGCTTTCAGGTATCCAAGCAGCCACCCCTGGGACCCGCCCTCCCAAAAGGCAGTCCGAGAAAGAAACAACAGCAACCGAGTGTGAAGTTCACAAAAAGGCCAATCTGGAGAGGAAGGGGAGATTTTCCTGCAAGTTCGGGTCCTCCTTGACTTACAACCGAGTCTTAAAAATGAGGAATGACTAGTCCTCACACTTACGACCATCGCAGCAAGATCAGCTGCTTGGCAACCAAGATGTATTCAAACCTCGTGGCGCATTGGTCAGAGTGTGGCACTGCAGGCTACTTCTGCTGACTGACTGCAATTTGGCACTTTGAATCTCACCAGGGTCGAGGCTGACCCAGCCTCCCGTCCTGCCGAGGTCAGTAAAACGAGGACCCAGATGGTTGGGGGCCGGAGACCGGCTCTGTAAACCACTTAGAGAGAGCTATGGCGCTAATTGTGACCTTCCCGGCTGACAATCAGGGAAGCTAATTTTCTTAAGGACTGCGTACTTCACTTTACAACTGCAACAACCCTGGCAAAAAAGGTGGTAAAATCAGGACTCACTTAACAACTGCCTTGGTTAGTCATGGCTAGACCATAACCGGAAGACTATTCTCCTGGGAGCTGCAGCCAGCTCTGGCACCCCACAAACTCACCGTGTCATAATGGCTGCAGGGCTTCAGCCTGACACAAATGCCCATAATCCATATCCTGCCAAGTACGCAGTTTTGCGGAAAGCGCACACCTGTTCCACATCACCCTCCCCCAAAGTAAAAGGATGAGGATTGGGGACCATTGCAAAGCCGAAGGCCCATATAGAGACCCTCCCGTAGCCCATGAGCCTTTTCTTAGTGGAGAACAACTGAAGGACACACCCCTTCCCTGGTCGACACCAGGGGTCTCCAACCTTGGCCACTTTTAGCCTGGCAGACTTCAACTCCCAGAATTCCCCAGCCAGCAAAGTGGACGGCTGCCTTTCTGAGCTGCTTCCAGACAATGGATGGAAACTGAATCAGGAGAGATTCAGCCTGGAAACCAGGAGAAACTTTCTGACAGTGAGAGCATTCAACGCATGGAACAAAAGTTGCCTTTGATAGTTGTGGGAGCTTCATCATTGGAGGCTTTCAAGAAGAGATTGGACAGTCATTTGTCTATCTCCTGCTTGGGGGGGGTGGACTAGATGATCTACAAGGTCCCTTCCAACTCTGTTGTTGTTATTATAATAATAGCAATAACAACAACAACAACAACAATAATAATAATAATAATAATAATAATAATAATAATAATAATAATAATAATAATAATAATAATAATTTTGCCGCTAGCCCTGGTGAGGTTCCCTAGTTGGGTCACGAAATGTCAGCAAGAAAACCGCCAAGCTCAGGGAGCCCCAGGGACCCCTCCTTCCAGCCCTGAGCTACAGATATTCCCCTCCATCCAAGACCCCGATGTTGGGGAAGAAAGCAGGAGGGGAGGGCAGAGGAGATGGTTAGATTGCATCATCGACACAACAGACATGGATTTGGGGAACTCCATGGGGAGACAGTGGCGCACAGGGGGCGCCTGGTGTGCTGTGGACTTCAGCTACCCATAATCTTCACCGTGGCCCTCACAATGTTCTTGTCAGCAAGTCCTCCTCCACAGGGCCTCAAGTAGGGCTGCTGGCCAGCCATGTGCACCCACAATAGCAGTGGGGAAACTGCCTAACCTTTTCCACCAACGTCCTCTGCGGCCCAACGCTGTTCTTCCCACGAGGCCTGTTCCTGCCACGGGGCCCTCCTTCACCTGGGCTCCTCCACATGCCCAACCGCTTTCTAGGAGCTGCATAAGCCGCTTCCTCTTGGCAGGAGTTGTCGGCAGGACTTGGAAGGAGAAAGAAAGGGCAGCTTTTCTCCAGGATGCCCATCCTCACAAGCACCAAGGTGGGAAAGGCTGTGCGGAGGATGAACAAGGCAGATTTAGGCGGATCAGCTGGTCAAAATTATCATTGTTGTTATGGCACACCTCTTGGTCCATGGACTGTCAGTCACTCCTAAAGGAGCCCTCAAGTCTGGGGTGCCCTGAACTCTCAAAGCAGTTCTCAGAGTCTGGTGTTTCAGTGACCTTTAGGGAAAAAAGAAAAAGAATTGACCTCTAGATCAAGGATATCGTATCGAGGGGTGAAAGAAAGTGAAAGAAAACTGATTATCGCTTTTCCTCCAGCAAGACTCCTTAGACTTATATACTGCTTCATAGGGCTTTCCAGCCCTCTCGAGGCGGTTTACAGAGTCAGCCTCTTCCCCCAACAATCTGGGTCCTCATGAGACCCACCTCGGAAGGCGGAGTCAATCTTGAGCCAGTCAGGATCGAACTGCTGGCAGTGGGCAGAGTTAGCAATAGCAATGGTACTTAGACGTATATACTGCTGCGCAGTGCTTTTTCAGCCCTCTCTGGCTCCTCATTTTACCCACCTTGGAAGGATGGAAGGCGGAGTCAACCTGGAGCCTGGTGGGATTTGAACTGCCGAATTGCAGGTAGCCAGCAGTCAGCAGAGTTCGCTGCAGTACTGCACTCTGACCACTGCGCCACCACGGCTCATAAGATGCATCTCTCCCGGGTCCTTCTTGGGATGTTTCTGAGAGACACCCAGGTCAGATCGAGGGTGCAAATCCTTCCAAGGCCAGCATGGACGTCCTGGCCACATCAATACTTCCCTTCCGATATCAGCTACTTCTCCAGTCACCCCTGTTGAGATGAGGCCCTCGGGCACCTACACATCACTTGTCCAGTTGGTCTTCTGGAGATAAGGACACCGCTGCACAAGACGGTCAGTTCTCCAATTCTCTCCATTTGAAGCGATGTTATCCCTGGTTAGCTTAGAGCACACCTGAACTGTCTGGGCTTTAAGGTCCTGGGGAGACGTGGCTTTGGGTCAAAGAGGAGAGTCCACTTTCTTCAAATTCCAGATTGGGGAGGAGCAAACCCGGATATGGGCAACCACCCTCCGATCCACATTTGTGAGTTTCAGGGAAGCCACTATTTGTTGCTGAAGGTTGAACCGTGGGGTTCTTGGTGCTCTCTGAGTTTGTTTGTTTGCAAACATTGACCCAACTAGGGAATATCATCAGTTTTAGAAGGAAGAAGGGTTGGGAGAGAGGAGGAAGAGGAGGAGGACGACTGTGTGGTCCTTGGGTCTCTCTCAATTTGGTGGTTTTCTTGCAGATGTTTCATGACCTAACAACATGGGAATATCATCAGTGCTTGAAGACATGGGGGTTGTGTAGAAGAGGAGGAGGAGAATAAGGGTTGAACTATGGGGTCCTGGGTGCTCTCTGAGCTTGGCTCTTTTCTTGCAGGCGTTTCTTTACCCAACTAGGCAACATCATCAATGCCAGAAGGGAGCAGGGTTTGCCTTCTAATAGTGGCTTGACCGGTGATGGGAATATTCTGTGTGAGTCCTTGATTAGGCTGTTGTTTATTGTGTGATTGTCAGTGTTGGAAGTTCTTTGAACAAAGGTCTCCAAACTTGGCAACTTTAAGACTTGTGGACTTCAACTCCCAGAATTCTCCAGCCAGCAAAGCAAGTCTTAAGGCTGCCAAGTTTGGAGACCCCTCTCTTTGTACCTCCGAACTCTTCTCATGAGTTGAAGCTCCTCAACTCAAGGTGGCAGGTGAGGAAGTGGACACTCTGAGAGTTTGAGGAGAGGAACCTAAGATATAAACAACCAGGCTAGGAAAGGGGTCTGTTGGTAGGTTATCTCATAAACGTGGTCCGGGTGGCAGGAAGGAACTGTACAAATTCAAGGGTCCATCTGCATGAACTCCCGAATAAACGAAGGCTGGAAAAGCTTCTTGGCATTTCCAAGGCTCTAAATTTACCCCAAGCGCCAACCAAGACTGTGTTAATTCCTGCTTTCTGCGTCTTGCATGTGGTGTGAGAAATTCTCAGGGAGGCGTGGAGTCTCCAAGCTCAGTGCCAGGAAAGGTCTTTCAAAACTCAAGACGTGCACAAAGCGATGCCTCATTGATGCAATTCAGCTGCAGGCGAGCACCATGGAATAATACAGTTACACTCCTGCTTTGATAAAACTATCTGTATCTATATCCCCGTTTCCATTTTAAACTCAGTTCCATCTAACTTTGTGCGTTGTCTTTTGCTGTCTGCTGGCTTTTGGCGTTGGGACCACAAAGAAAGGAAAGGAAAGGAAAGGGCTGGAAAACTCAGAAGGACCTTCTCCGCGTGCATGGAGGAATTGATCCGAAAGGCCAGGGGAGAGAACAGAAGACAAGATAAATGGCCTCTTCTGGCCCTTCAGAAACAAATGCAGACGGAGGGGGTGGGGGAAGAAGCTCTGGATTTTCAAAAGCTTATTTCTGTTTCCACTTGATAAGCCACTTCACAAAGAGCAAACATGTAGATCCAAAAGCTCCCGTGTGAAGTGGGGGGGAACAGGCGCCCTGAGGGCAGGTTTTCAAGTGGGGTTCCTGGCACTGCATGTGCAGCAACATTGGTGTGAAGCGCACTACAGGCGCAAGTCCTCAACTTACAATCAATCATTTAGTGACCATTGGAAGCTGTAGCGGCACTGAAAAAAGGGCCACTTCGGGCCATTTCCCCACACTTAAAACTGCATT
Organism: Laticauda laticaudata; assembly: GCA_004320025.1. Classification (NCBI taxonomy): domain Eukaryota; kingdom Metazoa; phylum Chordata; class Lepidosauria; order Squamata; family Elapidae; genus Laticauda; species Laticauda laticaudata. The sequence continues at coordinate 25,691 of BHFT01017890.1, read as the reverse complement.
GCTGGGGTTACGTGTAGAGGTGACAGGACAGTTCCCTGTTCCAATATAGGAGGGGCTGCCCCAAGGAAGAGGGAGCCAAGCTCTTCTCCAAAGCACCAGGAGGCCAGAGAAGAAGCAAGTTTGGAAACTAACCGGGAAGAGAAGCTATCTGGAATTAAGGAGGAATTTCCTGACTGTGAGAACAATTAACATAATGCAGCTTGGCAACTTCAGTTGAAGTCCACAAGTCTTAAAGCTGCCAAGTTTGGAGAATGGCTTCCATTCAGAAGTTGTGGGTGCTCCATCACCGGAGGCTTTTAAGCCCCTTGTCTGGAATGGTCTGCAGGGTCTCCTGCTTGAGCATAGGGTTGGACTAGAACAGTGGACACCAACCAGTGGGCTAGGGGCCGCTGTTGGTCCGCGAGAAAATTTTGGTGGTCCACAGAGAAATGTCACCTCCAAAGCAATTGATCCAGGCTGTGCGGGAACACAAGGCTTGCGTCGCTTGCATTGTGAACAACACGAGGTAGTGAGGGGAGGGGGGAAAGGGCAGAGGGGGGGACTTGCCCTGGCCCCCGGGCTGCTTCATGCCGCTTCTTTCTTCTGCTTTTGGCTGCACGTGAGGAAAGCAGCCAAAGTCTTTCTTTCCCTCCACCAAACTCCGCTAGAAATGAGTCTTTGGGACCCTGCAAGGCCTCCTGCTGCAAGAGGCTGCACCAGCAAAGACTCATTTCTGGTGGAGTTTGGGGGAGAGAAAGAAAGACTTCTGCGGCTTCTGCTATTTCCTTGCATGAACCCAAAAGTCTCTCTCTGCATGTCATGACTGGGCTGTGCTGCAGCACCTTTACCTTCCAAACAGTGTCGTAAGTAACTTCTTGGGAGGGAGTCTAGTGTAACTTTGAATGCTCATTCAGTGACTGGCCATGAAACAAGGTCTGTCTGTACTCCGCATTTCATCTACCTGGTTGCCTTCACATGCCAAGTCCAGGCCCAACCTTCCTCTCGGCACAAAACGTTCCACAATCCAACCCGAGCCTCTGTATCACACACAGCCTGGAAACCAGCAGACCAGCGATAAATCTCCTCCCACCCCCGTTTCGTTCCCTGTCCTGCTGAAGAGGGCCACTCATAACTCAAGGACTTCCTGCCTTCCCTTCTGCAGCCCAAGAGAGGTTTATGCGATGGCCACAAGGAAGGTCTTTGCTACAGAGGTTGCCACGCTGCAAAACAACACCCCAAACTGCAAACTAGGGTGGAAACGTGGAACGGAAATACAGGATCCTCGCACAATAGCCTTCATTTCACCTGCTAACAAAATAATGCTCAGGACCATATAAAAATAGTTGCTGGAACTGGGTATGTCTAGTCTAATTAAAAGAAGGAGTAGGGGTCTCACTTGAGACTTTCAAGAGGAGATTGGACTGCCATTTGTCAGAAATGTAGGTGGTTAGACTAGATGACCTACAAGGTCCCTTCCAACTCTGATTATCTGTTATCTCTTAGGGGTGACATGATAGCAGTCTTCCAATACCCGAGGGGCTGCCCCAAAAGAAGAGGGAGTCAAGCTATTCTCCAAAGCACCTGAGGGCAGGACAAGAAGCAGCCTGGATGGAAAGTAACCAAGGAGAGAAGCAACCTGGGATTAAGGAGAAACTTCCTAATAGGGAGGACAATTAACCAGGGGAACAGCTGGCCCCCAGAAGTTGTGGATGCTTCATCACTGGAGATTTTTAAGAAGAGATTGGACAAACAATTTGTCTGAAATGGCATAGGGTTTCCTGCCTAAGCAGGGGGTTGGACTAGAAGACCTCCAAGGTCCCTTTCAACTCTGTTATTCTATCTATTCCTATTCTAATTCTATTCTATTCTTGGAATATTAGAGTCCCACCTGGGGAGGGAGACAGCAGATGCCTAAGCCGATTTTAGAAAAGGCCAAGGAACACGAGACACTCATTACTGTTGACATTTGCTAAATAATTGAAAAAAATCCAAGAATACCGAAATGAAATCAGTATCCATTTCACCGATTTGTCAAAAGGCCTCCATTTGCATTGAGGGGTGGGATTTTCTTGGGAAAATGGGAATCCCACATTTTCTCTCACAGCACTCGGGAGGAGAAGCCACAGCCTGGAAGCCCACAATGGTCTTGGGGTCCCCAAAGGAATGAGGGAAGGCTGTGGATGCTCTCATTGTTTCGGAAAGAGAAGGCCCAGGGGAGACGGGAGAGCAGCCTTCCAGGATTTGAGGGGCTGCCCCAGAGAGGAGGGGGGGGGTCAAGCTGTTTTCCAAGGCCCCNGATTTGAGGGGCTGCCCCAGAGAGGAGGGGGGGGGGTCAAGCTGTTTTCCAAGGCCCCTGAAGGCCGGACAAGGGACAATGGATGGAAACTGACCAAGGAGAGATTTAACCTGGAAACACGGAGAAACTTTCTGACAACGAAAACAATCAACTGATGGAATCCAAGAAGTTGCCTTTGGAAGTTGTGGGAGCGCCATCACTTCAGACTTTGGACTCCCATCTGTCAGAAATGGTGCAGGGTCTCCTGCTTGGCAGAGGGTTAGACTAGATGACCTACAAGGTCCCTTCCAACCCTGTTAATCTGTTAAATTTCTTCAGTCTATATGCTGAATATATATTAGGGAGAGCTGAATTGGAAAAAGGTGAATATGGTTTTAGGAGGAAATGTGAGTATACTGAGCCATGCTGATCACATGACCTGACAGTTAAAGAAATGCCAGCCAGAGTTATAAAAATTAAGGTGCAAAGTGGGGGGGTGGGGGGGCCTAACGGGCCTCTACACCTACGGCAAATGAGTAGCAACAGGTATGATAACCAGCCTGAAGGCTCTGAAGGGGAGGGAGAGCTTCTGCCCTGTCGGGCCCACCATCGGTGGTGAAACCGGGAGTTTGTCAGTTCTCGCCCTGCCTCGGGCACGAAGCCGCTGGACCAGGCCTCTCCAACTCCCAGAGTTCCTCAGCCAGCACAGCGACAAGCCTTCAAGTTGCCAAGATTGGAGAGGCCTGCACTGGGTGACCTTGGTGGGCCAGTCACTTTCTCTCCCCCGGGGAAGGAGGCAACGGCAAACCCCTTCCGGAAAACCTGGCCGAGAAAAGTTCCAGGACTTTTCTGGGGCGTTTCCAAGAAGCAGCCACCACTGGAGGGAAGGGAGAGAAAAAAGCACGCAGCCCCAAAGAACCAACAGTCCGGAGATACGCCCCAGCCTGGCATGGAGCGGGCACGAAGGGCTGGAAAAGGTTCTCCAGGTGCCACGAAGTGCCTCCCCCTCCAAAGACCGGAGGCAGGCAAGCCGTGCGATGCCCTTGGATGCCGAAGGAGCAGGGCAGCAAGAGCGCAGCAGACCTTCCTCGTTTGCAACGGCTCCTTCAGTGACCGTTCAGTTACGTCGTCACTGGGGGAAAAAAGGGACTGGTGACCATTTTCACCCTTATGGCCATGACAGCATCCTCAGGATCCCCCGATCCCCCTTTGAGACCCTCTGACAAGCAAAGTCTGGAGGGGAAGCCTGATTCACTTAACAGCCATGTGACTGACTTAACAACGGCAGGGATTCACTTAACAACGGTGGCAAGAAAGGTTGTAAAGCGAGGCACTTAACAAATCTCACTTAGCAACAGAACTTTTGGGCTCCATTGTGGTCACAAGTTGAGGACTGCCTCTAATTGATGGCTTTGAATTCTGACCTTGAAAAAGATGACTGGGAACTGTCCATGCTATTCACAGAAACCTGAATTAAGAGAATAACCGGAGCTGGAAGGGACCTTGGAGGTCTTCTAGTCCAGCCCCTTGCTCAAGCAGGAGACCCTCAGCTATTTCAGACAATCTGTTCTTAAAACCTCCAGGGATGGAGCACTCACATCTTCTGGTGACAGGTTGTTCCGCTGGCTAATTGTCTTCCCTGTTTGGAAATTTTCTCCTTATTTCCAGGTTGAATCTCTCCCTGTTCAGTTTCCATCCATTATTCCTTGTCTGGCCTTTGGGTGCTTTGGAGAATAGCTTGACCCCCTTCCTCCTCCTCCTCTCTGGGGCAGCCCCTCCCTCAAATATTGGGCGATGCTCTCCTGCCTCCCCTGGTCCTTCTCTTCCTCAGACCAGCTAGGCCCAGTTCCCGCAACCGTTCATCGTATGTTTTAAGTCTCCAGTCACTCTCTGGCTTTCTCCATCTCTTCCTCTCCCTCTTTCTTTCTTTCACTCCTTCTTTCCTTTTTCTTTCTCTCCTCTCTCCCTCTTTCTCTCCCTTTTTGTTCTCTTTCTCTCCCTCTTTTTTCTTTCTCTCCTTCCTTTCTTTCTCTTTCTCTTTCCTTTCCTTTCTCTCCCTCTCCCTTCAAGACCTGGAAGGCTGCTTCCTGTCTCCTCTGGTCTTTTTCTTCCCTAGACGAGCCAAACCCAGTTCTTCATATGTTTTAGCCTCCAGTCCCCTCATTATCTTTGTTGCTCTTCTTCTCTGCTCCCTTTCCAGAGTCTCCACATCTTTGGATGAGAAGCCGAAGCGCAGACCCTTGAGGCCAAAGGCTGGGGGACCAGGAATCCTGCACAGGCAGCCCATCTTGGTCGGATCCCAGCCTCCCCGAATGACAGGGCAGCCAAGCAGATGGCAATCGATGCCAGCCTTCAACCAAGGGACACGCTGACGGCCCTTCACCAGCAAGCAAACCTATGTCAATCGCCAGGCTGATGAAGCACCTTTCCCACCTGCAGAAGAGGACATTGTCAGAGGTCTCCTGTGGTAGCCCGGCCTTTTCGACGAGGCCGCAGAGAGCAGAACAAACGTCAGTGTGTGCAGCGGAGACGTTTCGATTCGTTGCCCAGAAGGACAACGCAGGGGACGAGCAAAGAACCAGGTCTAAAGGGGGCCAGGAAGGACTCAGCTGGGAAGCCCTCAGGAAGGAAAGGAAATGGGGTTTTACTCTGTAGTTTAAAGCAGGGGTCTCCCACCTTGAGCCTGGAGGGCTTCAACAAAGATGGCTGGGGAATTCTGGGAGTTGAAGTCCTCCAGGCTTAAAGGGGCCAAGTGGGAGACCCCTGCTTTCAAGTTACCAGGCTGCATCCCCATAGACCCCCCCAAGGGGATCCCACTGCGTGAACCCAGCAGAATTAGCGTCCCTATCCTGCCTAGCCCCACTGGGTGGCTGGGATGAGGGTTGAGGGGGCTCAGACACCCCCCCTTTCCCTCACCTGGGAAAGGCATTCCTGCACCTCCTTCGTGCTGACCCTCCTCCTCTCACCCCCCCCCCTTCTCCCAGCAGCAAATTTACACCTTCTGGCTTCCCTGAGTGAGATTGGGATCCAGGTGGCATTGGAGGGGGTGTCTCGAGGGGCTCCTGGTTGGAAGCCCCCTGCTAGCTGAGCACTGCACAAGCCTCCCCCTTCCCCCCCTGCACAGGCCTGGGAAAGAAAGGGGGGCAGCAGACGATACCATGTGAGGGGCAGCCCCCCCCCTCAGCTGCCAGGCAGTGTGTGTGTGGGGGTGTTTCCTCCACCTGGTGCCTTCCAGCTGGGCTCATCCACCTGCTCCGAATGTGCCTTCCAGCTGGCCAATGTGGAGACATCCTGCACTGGGGGGGGGGGNTTCTTGGGTGCAACTCACCCATTTCCTGGAATGCAAATGTCTAAAACTGCTCCCCATGTCCTCTTTAGCCCCCCCCCCGCCCCCCCACCTTACGGATTATGTCTTTCTTCCATTGGCTGATAAAGAGCCCAGCGTTTCCCTTGCTGAGCTAGTTGTTAATTTTGTCCCATTTTATGGCCATGGTTGCTAAGTGAATTACGGAAGTTGTTAAGTTAGGAACATGGTCGTTAAATGAATCTGGCCTGACCTTGCTTATGGAGGACTATATGTGTGTGTGTATCTATCTGTGTATCTATCTATCTATCTATCTATCTATCTATCTATCTATCTATCTATCTATCTATCCATCCATTATCTAGCTATCCCTCCATCCTTCCCTCCCTCTCTCCCTCCCTCCATCTATCTATCCATCATCTCTCTCTCTCTGTCTGTCCATCCATCCATCCATCAATCTGTGAGGGGGGGGGCTGGGGCCAGGCAACAGCCCCTGTGCATTATGTTCTCCTCGGACGCCCCCTTCTTCCCTCTGAACCCTAACCCTGTGCCAGACCCCCCCCCCGACCTCGGTGGGCCTGGAGAAGCCCCCCTCGCCCCTTGTTTCATTGCCATCAGAGCAGCCATTAAGCCAATGTTATTCCATGAGGACCCCCGTACTTGTGTGTTTCTTTTCGCTCGTTCCCATTTCATCCTCTGGGCACTTGAATAATAGATCGCGGAGCATCCTAGCAGGCGGTATAAATATCCCCGTGTCAGGATAACATACGGTCTCAAAGTGGGGAGTTTGGAGCAATGAATGGCCTTCACCCCTAGACCTGACAGTATGCTAAAGCATTGATCGAGTTTTATATTAACATTTTATGGACCGAGTCTTAAGTTTCTACAAAAGTTACTTACTTGTTCATCATCCTGTACATCTTTTTCTAAAGCTACTATGTTTTTACTTGTCCTTTATTATATCTGCCTGTTGTTACTGATAATTATATATTGTACATTTTTTAAAAAATCAATGCCTACAATGGCTTGTTGCACACGAGTTCCACTTTCTTCGCAAGTCAAAGTCTCCGGTCCCCAAAACAGTCCCTCCCCCAGATGAAGAGTCAGAGATGGAGTAACTCAATTCAATTCAGAACAGAGCTGGGAGGGACCTTGGGGGTCTTCTAGTCCAATACCCCCCTCCCCACTCAAGCAGGAGACTCTACATCGTCCCAGACAAGTGGCTGTCCAGTCTTCCGAAAAGCCTCCAAGTGATGAAATACGCAGAACTTCTGGAGGGATTCCACGCGTGGATTGTCCTCCCGGTCAGAAAATTCCTCCTTATTTCCAGGTTGGATCTCTCCTTGGTCAGTTTCCATCCACTGGCCTTTGGCTGCTTTGGACCCCCTTTTCTTTGGGGCAGCCTCTGAGATATTGGAAGACTGCTATCCTGCCCCCCTCCCCGCAATCCTTCTTTTCTCTAGACTAGCCATACCCAATTCCTGTAACGGTTCTTCATATGTTTTTGCATCCAGGCTTTTAATCATCATAGCTGTTCTTCTTTGCGCTTGTTTTTCAAAGTCTCAGCATCTGTTTTATAATGCGGTGACCAAACTGGAGGCAGTATCCCAGGTGAGGCCTTACTAAGGATGTATAAAGCCGTACTGAGACTTCACGTGATTTTGATTCTGTGCCTCTGTTTACACGACCAAGGATTGTATTGGCTTTTTTTGGCTGCTGACGCACACGTCTGGCTCGTGTTTAAGTGATCATCCACCAGGACTCCAAGGTCTCTTTCACCGTTGATGCTTTTGAGGCAGATTTCGCCTAATTTTTATTTGTCCCTTTGGTTTTTCCTGCCCAGGTGTGATACCTTGCTTTTCTCCACACTGAATGTCCTATTGTTGGATGGGGCCCATCATTCAAGTCTGTCAAGATCTTTTTGGATCCTGAGCTTGTCTTCTTGGGTCGTGTTGGCTATTCCTGCCAGCTTAGGGTCATCTGCAGATGTGATGAGCCCCCCTTCTATCCCCTCACCTGAGTCATTGAAGGAGACATGTTCATAATCCTTGGTGTTCAGCAAGATCTGTTGAAGACCAGGAATGTCCACCCTTGGCAATTTTAAGACCTGTGGGCTTCAACTCCCAGAATTCCCCAGCCAAGTAAGGCTTTAAAAGAGCAGGAAGATTTCACAGGTCTCCTAATCTGGATTGCTATTGAAGCTACATCATCCCTTCCTCTGGTACTTTCCAGGTGGGAAGCCTAATTTAAGTGGGGCAAGCTTCAGAGGGGGGAAACAGCCTCCTTGCTAGAGGGGCAAACCTTCTCAAGAAGATCAAGAGGCCAAAACCCACAGCTGGAGGAAGAGTTGTCCACGCCAGCTGGGCTCACAGACGTGATGGGGAGCGTTGCCCCCAAGCAGCCCCCTTTTCCCGCTAGAGGCGCCCAGTGGGCCCCTCCTGGAGGCCGGAGTGCCTTTCTCTCATCATACAACTCATGTGCCTGTGTCTGCAAGAGTCTGCCAGCCTTTGAAGCTGGTTTGATGGGGATAATCAGCTGCCTGGGATGTTGGCGCTGCCGGCTCTGGGCTCCTCCCAAGAGGATGCGGTTGCTAAGCAAGGAAGAGGAAGGCTCCGCGTGGCATCATCCAGGATTGGCAAGACACATCCCGGCAAGGAAGCTCTGCACGGCTCACTGGGGGCTCCAAGTCAGCTGCACCCCCAGGAGCGGACAATCTCTGAGGACCCCAAGCCAGCAGGAGGAAGGATGACTCCTCGCCACCTGCATAGCAATAGCCCTTGGACTTATTCGCCACTTTACGGTGCTTTCCGGCCTCTCTAAGCACTTTACAGAGTCAGCATAATTGCCCCCAACCATCTGGGTCCTCATTTGACCCACCTCGGAAGGACAGAAGGCTGAGTTGACCTTGAACCGGTCAGGATCGAACTGCCGGCAGAGGGCAGAGTCAGCCTGCAATGCTGCACTCTCTAACCACTGCACCACCACGGCCCTTCCTTCCTCCCTCCCTCCTTCCCACTTAGCAATAGCCCTTAGATTTATAGACCGCTTTATCGTGCTTTCCAGCCCTCTCTCAGCACTTTGCAGAGTCAGCATGTTGTCCCCCAACCATCTGGGTCCTTGTTTTATTGACGCTGGGAGGACAGCTGAGATAACCTGGAGCTTGGTGGGATTCAAACTCCAAGTTGTGGGCAGAGTCAGACTGCAATGCTGTCCCTTAACCGCTGAGCAGCAGGACCACTTATGAATCTCGGTGGGCTTCCCTGTATACAAGGTTGGCGAGGGGGCTTGGCCCAAGAATCAAGACTAGTCCTTGACTTATGACCACAATTGAGCCCAACGTTTCTGTTGCTGAGCAAAATGTTTGTGAAGTGAGTTTTGCCCCCATTTTATGACCTTTCTGGCCACGGTTGTTAAATGAATCACTGGAGGTCTTAAGTTAGCAACCTAGTCGTTCAGTAAATCTGGCTTCTCCATTGACTTTGCTTGTCGCAAGGTTGCAAAAAGGGATCATGTAACCCCCGGGGACACAGCAAACGGTCATAAAGAGGAACCACGGCCAAGCGTCCAACTTTCCCTCCCATGACCACAGGGTTGCAACTGGACATAGGTTGATTTTTTCAGTGCTCTTGTTTGCTAGGGCCTGGTTTTGCCAAAAAGCTAGAAGCAAATGCCAATGTTTGGCAAAACCGCCATAAAATGAGTTCCTGTGACTGTGTGGTGCTGCAGGTGGCCGTAACTGCAAGAGTGTCAACTAAAAAGATTCTCTTTTGGTCTTTTTAGCTGCCAGCAGAAAGGGAGTTGGGGAAAGCAGTGCATTCCTCAAGTGCTTCAGATAATTGCTTGGCAGCCGAAGCTGTTGGCATGCAAGATTATTACTGGAGAGCATGATGGATGCCTCTTGGCTATGGACGTGTCCCATTGGAGAATATGAGTTATGATAGGGGGTGGGGGGAAGACCAGGGTCAAGGGGGTAATGAATGATGTATTTTAGTGTCGGCTGCACTCAGCTAACGCCAACATGGCCACTCCTAATAAATCAATTTTATTTTCTCTGAGATGCGGCTAGAGACTTAGGACTTGAACGGGGGTGGATTTGTTGGAGTCTTGACAAAAGGTTTGCTGAATGCCAGACAGGCGGACAGGCAACCACTGGGAGAAGAACAGGTTGTAAGTACCTCCAGGTAGTCTGTCGTAACTTCAAACAGCACTAAGCAACTGGTCGTAAGTTGAGGAATACCTGCAATTGTCCCCAAGCCCCAACCTCAAGACTTGAGAGGTGGATGCTGTGACCCTGACGGCCAGTTCTCAAAGGCCACCTTCCCTTGAACCAAAAGGCAGGAGTATCTGCCACGAACATCACTGCCCACGGGGGGGAGGGGGGGGAAACGGACTCTCCTCTTTCCGGAACCTTCCGGCTGCATCGTTCCATGGCTTCCTTCTCCATTAATGGTCCACACAGCCCTCATCTTCCCAGGCACAACCAGCCTCTTTGCATGCTCTACCTCGACATCACATTTTACAATTTAGATTTATCATTAAATATGCATATATTTAATTTCATATACTATGAAGAACATTTACAGGAGTTGGGTATGTCTAGTCCAGTGAAGAGAAGGACCAGGGGTGACATGAGAGCAGCATTCCAGTATTTGGGGGGCTGCCCCAAAGCAGAGGAGGGGGACAAGCTGTTCTCCAAAGCCCCTGAAGGCAGCAGGACAAGAAGCAACGGATGGAAACTAACCCAGGAGAGAAGCAACCTGGAAGTAGGGAGGAATTTCCTAAGAGGGAGAACAATTAACCGGTGGAACAGAAGTTGCCACCAGAAGCTGTGAGTGCTACAACACGAGGATTTTAGGAAGAAATTGGACAGCCATTTGTTTGAAGTGGTAGAGGGTCTCCTGGCTGAGCTGGAGGCTGGACTAGAAGACCTCAAGGGTCCCTTCCAACTCTGTTATTCTGGTCCTTTCATCTCTGATTCCCTCCTTGTACTGGTAGAGAAGATGCAGGCCATAGCTAATGGGGGCCAGTCAATGCCGCGTTTCACACTCAGCCACGGAGGAAGCAAACAACCAGGAAAAAGATAAGAGGAGACAACCAAGGAAACCTCCCCGATTCCCGTGACTTTCCCTCGCTTGGAGGCCCCACAGGGCATTGGACTGCGGAGGGGGCAGCCAAACCGGGGGTGCACCCACCAAGCACCGGCCACTCTGGGTTCCGCTCAGCCCCCTCGGAGGCCTTGCAGAGGTGCCCCCGGCAGCCCAATCCAGGGCCCAAGAGGAGAACATCCATTAACTGCCCAGCCTTGTCCCAGGCGTCCTTCCCCACCACGGCCAGAATGAGCTACGGCACAAGATCGGAGGGAAGGGGACAGATGCCAAAACCACAAAGGTGCAAAATAAGAGGGAGGCTCCCAAGAATCCCTCTGCCAGCCTTGCATGGAGTTAGAAGGGACCCTGGAGGTCTTCTAGTCCAACCCTCTGCTCAGGCAGGACAACATCAGACAAATGGCTGACCAATCTCTTCTTCACAGCCTCCGGTGTTGGAGCACCCACAACTTCTGTTCCACTGCCAGGAAATCTCTCCTTAATTCTAGGTCGCTTCTCTCCTGGAATTAGTTTCCACCCGTCGGTTCTTGTCCTGCCCTTCGGGGGCTTTGGAGAAGAGGTTGACCCCCTCCTCTTCTTTGGGGCAGCCCCCCAAATACTGGAAGACTGCTCTCCTGTCTCCCCCGATCCTTCTCTTCATTAAACTAGCCAGGCCCGATTCCTGCAACCGTTCTTTGTATCTTTTAGCCTCCAGTCCCCTGATCATCCTCGTTGCTCTTCTCTGCACTCCTTCTCGTACTTTAATTTAAGGAACAGAATAAAATTTGAGAGAGAGAAGAGTACAGTTCTTGCTTTATCTCGCAGCGCCCTGTCTCACAATAGCATCATCAAGTACCTTTCCAAAGCCCAGCGGCTGCCACATCTGTGCCTGCACATGCCAGGGACCAGCATGCTGCTTTCCCCGCTTCACACAGCCTCCACAACCCCCTCCCACATGGGACCAATCCCGCCGGTTCCCCCCATCCCTTCCTGGGACCAGTTGATGTGGCAAATGCCAGGGGAGTCACTGGGGAGGGGCATGAGGAATGCCTGGCGTGCGTGTCAACTTCGATTAGGGATGCTCCTTTCCCCTTTTCTGATTTCATGCCTTTAATTTATTCCTCTTATTTCTACTTATTTCTTCTCGCTTCCTTCGGAGCATCACAGCCACTTAAGATCCGGGTGGCTGAAGCCGCCAACTGACAATGGGAATTAAACTCATGTCATGGGATGGTTGTCTGAAGAAGGGACGGCTTGAAGGGCTCTCCTTGGGAAGTTTTTGAGGGTCCCTCATGTGGGTCGCTCATGGGGGGTGTGTGAGGGCAGGGAGGTCATCTTGCTCCCCGGAAGAAGAGACACCCCCAGACAGAGGAGGGTGCAAATACACTCCACCTTTCAACCAAAGCCTTTGAGCTTGCTTCTTCTGGGACAAAAAGAAAAGGATGCCACAGAGAGTCTATGTCTAGTCTGATGAAAAGAAGGACCAGGGGAGACAGGGGAGCAGCCTTCCAGTATTTGGGGGGCTGCCCCAAAGCAGAGGAGGGGGTCAAGCTGCTCTCCAAAGCCCCAGAAGGCAGCAGGACAAGAAGCAACGGGTGGAAACTCATCAAGGAGAGAAGCAACCTGGAATTAAAGAGGAATTTCATGGCATCGAGAACAATTAACCAGCAGAACAGCTGGCCACCAGAAGTTGTGGGTGCCCCATCACTGGAGGTTTTTAAGAAGAGACTGGACAGCCACTGGTCTGAAATGGTTGAGAGTCTCCTGCTAATCTTCTCCCACCTGCTAATCCGGTGGGATTAGAAGACCTCCAAGGTGTCAGAGTATATTCAGGAACTGGAATAGAGCATGGTAACAAGGTCAGCCAATGAACAGGCATAGCAACTAAGCCAGCCAATGAGGACTGTTTGGAAACTGAAACTAGAAGTAGCCTAGGCCTGGCTCTATATTAAGCTCTGCAGCTGGGCAGCTATTTGAGCTCTTAGTCTGTCTATTACCTTGCTTGCTTGTCTGCTGAAGTTGAGTCACTTGTAACATCTACTACTGTTTGAGTTTACTCCATGTTGGAGAAATCTACAACTGTATTGTAATATGTTTATAAAGGCGTTGAATGAAGCCTGAGCCACCTGTGTTTACTTTTCTGGCGCTGAATTTCCGCTGCAATAGTCTGAACCTAAGGTCCCTTCCAACTGGGTTGTTCAATTACAGTTGTAAGTCAAGGACTGCCGATACGGTCCTTGTGGGCAGGCCCGTGTGTTGGAACGGTCTCCCCCGAGAGGCCCAGATGGGCTTGGCCCTGCCAGCCCTCTCTAAGGTCTAGAAGACCCGTCTTCTCCCTCTGGTGCTAGCAGAGGCTGACCTGGGAGGGGGGCACTGGTTGCAGGTCTTCTGGAGGCCTCAGCTCCGTGGCCGTGTAGCTTTTAGGGTGCCTGGCTTTGACGTTTCGTGCCGTGTGTTCCCCAGACCACAAGACGGAGGTAGGTAAACACAGCATATCAACCCATCCCTCCATTCGCCCAAACGGAGCCCTCCTGTCATCCTGCTGCTGAGCGTCGAATTCTCACAGTGCTGTGAGGAGGCCAAGGGTCCCCTTTTCCGAGCTTTCTCGCTATCAGGCCAAGTTGTAGGAGAAGAGGTGGCAAAAGGTAGGGACGGAGTTAAAGGAGGGAATCAGCCTCGAATCCCTGTGGAGCCCCAAGCAGCCTTGCATTCCCTTGCCTCATCTAACTCCCAGCAGATACGAAGCATCAGAGGAGATTCCTGCGCAGGGGCTTTTAGCAACAAATCATTTCAACCGGACCTTCGCATGTGGATCTGATCTTTTGTGCCTGACCAGCTGCGCTGTGCATATTTGTTTTGGACTGTTTCAAAATGATTTTAGTCTTTTAATTGCCGTACTTCTTTTTGAACCGCAAACTGCCTGGAGCCCTTGATTGTGATGGGCAGCTGTAGAGATTGGATGCATTAAATAAAACAAAAAGGCAGCTACTCTGACACAGCTGCCCCCTCCAAGAAAATGAGCTCATCGCTCCCCCCCCAACCAGGCTGGAGGAGGTGAGAGTTGCACCCCACACACCTGAAGAACATCCACTTGAAAGGAGAGAAGCATCTCAGGAGAAGGAGAGGAGAGACCGGTGCTCGGCCAGAGTGGCCTCTGCACAGAGGAGCATGCCCCAAACAAAATGGCCCCAAACAAAATGGGCCAGGCCCCAGTTGGACACCCACATCCCCAGGACCCAAAGGGCAAGGGCTAATCACCTTGTCCCTTTCCCTTCCTGAAAATTGGGTGCCTTTTTCTAGAAGTGGAGTGGAGACCCCACAGCCTCTCCCCCTGGGAATCCTCACCCATCTTCTAGAATCCACCCTCAAAGCAACAGCAGCTAAGGAGGGGGGATCTGGGGCTCCAGCTGGCTGCCCCCTGCAGCCCCGAACTCCTGGATAAGGGTCTGCAGAGATTGTCCATCCTCCAGGTCCTGGTTGTCCCAAAGATGCTTTTTCAGGAGGCAACTGGACTTTCTGGTTTTCTCCTTTGGAGATGTTTCGCTTCTCATCCAAGAAGCTTCTTCAGCTCTGAAACTCTGAAGTTTTTACAGATTAACAGAGTTGGAAGGGACTTGTAGGTCATCTAGTCCAACCCCCCACCCAAGCAGGAGACCCTACACCCATTTCTGACAAATGGCAGTCCAGTCTCTTCTTGAAATTCTTGGATGAGAAGTGGAACCTCTTTAAAGAAAAAACAAAAAGGTCCTGAAAAAGCTCCTTCGGGACATCCAGGACAAGGGAGTAGGTAGGATTCCTAGAACCTGGTTGGGGAAGATGCCCAGATTGGTGGCTTGTGGCTTAAGTGCAAACCAAGACCTTTGACGATTGCCTCTAGCTGCCTTCAGCCAGTCAGCAGGCCACCTGTGGGTGGACGAGGAACCTGGTGCGAAAGTTTTGTGAGACTTCAAGGCTTCTCTAAATCTTTGCTCCTCAGGGTTCAGGCAGACCTTCCAACTTCCTTCCACCCAGAAGGGCAGCTCTGCACAGGCAGCAGAAGAGGCAGATCCCTCTTCCCTGGCAAACAACCCAAGTTTTAACCAACGAACTGGGATCCAACCCAGACACCACCAATCCACCAGGAAACGGACTCTGTGCTCTGTCCAAGCACTCCCAGGACATGGCAGGCACCCTTCAGTCTCACAGTGGTGTCACTGCATGTGGATGCACAGTCCAGAACTTATGGGAACAAATCTCCACACACACACCCCCATTTGGGGGCCAAAGGGAGGGGCAGCTTCTTGGCTCGAAGGTTCTGTCCTTCCCAGGTAGGACCAGGGAGAAAAAACCACAGCCACACACCTGTGAGATAGTCAGTTAGGACCTGTCTGCTGCAGGTGCTGGCCTAGAAACCCCAAGGCTGTGGGTTCTAGCCCGCCTCAGGCATGAAAGCGGCCGGGCCTCTCTCTCATGCCAATCCACTCCACAGGGTTGTTGTGCAGGGAAAAGAGGATGCTCTGCCCGGAGTTCCTCATCCAGGCGGATTTTAAAGGCCCCCCAGAGGAAGGGAAACTTAATAAAGAGGGAAAACCAGGCGACCCAGCGGCGCCGAGGGCAGCGCCCCCCCCGCCCGGTCCCGCGGCTCACCTGGGCTTGGCGCGGCTGCTCCTGCGCAGGGAGGGCGCGTCGGCCTCCTTCTCCTCCCGCACGCGCTGCAGCGACGGGGAGCGGCTGTGGGCGCCGCGGGTCCCGGCCTCGCCCCCCGCTTCCCGCATCTGGGCCAGCAGCTGCGGGGGGAGGCCGCGGAGCGAGGGCGCCGGCGAGTAGGACGGCCGGCTCTCCGCCTTCAGGTTGTTGTCGCTGGCCGAGCGCTGGAGCAGGCGCGGGGAGGAGAGCCCGGCCGCCCCCACCAGCCGCCGCCGCTTGGTGTAGCTCGGGGTCTCGCGGAAAGGCACTGCGGGAGAGACGGGGGGGGGCGGTTAGCACGGCCGGACCACAAGCACACAACCACACAACCACACAACGCTTGCCGTCAGAAGTTGGAAGGGACCTTCATCCCTGGAGGCTTTCAAGAGCAAGACCGCACTGCCACCCGTCAGAAATGCTGTGGGGTCCCCTGCTTGGGCAGAGGGGAACTGGATGACCTCCAAGGTCCCTTCCAACTCGCTCTATTCCATTCCATTCCATTCTCTTCATCACGCGCTCCGGTGAGCTTCGGGGCTGGCCGGAGGACCCCGAGGCGCTTTGATTTCACTCGGAAAGAAACACACACACACACACCCGCGCAGCACACGGGCGTGTAAATCTTTCCGGAAAGAGGTGGCCCACCGCTTGCACCAATCCCAGAAGCCACGGGAAAGACCGGCTGAGTTCAGGCAGGGGTGCCAGAAGCTGGGGCTCTGCTTCTCCCTCCCCCCCGGAGGAACCTTTCCCCGCCGACCTGCGCACCCCAGCAGGAAAGACGCGGGGAGGCTTGCGAGGATGGCGTGACCTGCGGACGCCTCCCGTTTCTCACCAGGAGACCCATCCGGGAAGTGCCCCCTTCCCCCCCCGCCCCTCTTGAGATAGCCGGCAGCCCAGTTNCCCCCCCCCGCCCCTCTTGAGATAGCCGGCAGCCCAGTTGCCTCGTAAGGGAGGGGGTGGGGTGGGAGCCAGGAGCCCCCAACCTTTGCGGCCCCCAGATCCGGTTCCGCGGAGAGAGTTTTTTCCGTGCATCGCAGGGTGGGTGGTTTCGCGTGCTGCCTGCACCGGGGATTGGGGACCCTTCCCCTTAAGCAGAGCTCTCCACACCTGGCCACTTTGAGACCCGGCTGGAGAGTGCTGGCAGTGGGTCCACAAGTCTCAAAGTGGCCAGAGTAAGGCTGTTCCCCCCTTGCCCCAAGAACACCTTGCAAATGCTCTTTGCCTTGCAAAGGACCATCTTTCTCCCAGCCTTCGAAAACATGGATGATTTGTTGGCTTATAGGCGGCCTGCCCGCTCAATGAATGTCAGCCCTGCAGACTCTAATGGGGGGAGGGGGAGGGGGGAGGGAGATTAAAGCCATCACTTATATAGCAACGGGAGGCAGAGCAAAGGGCAGCCTCAACTGCTCATCCACCCCACTGAACAACCTCCCTCTCAAGAAGAGGCTTTCTCTGCTGCAAGGCGTGGGGGGCTCTGTCTGTCTGACCTGATGCAGATGGGGTGCAATCTCAAAGGAGAGGTCTCTGTGCACATGCTCCGCCCTCCAGGTCAGGGTTGTCCCAAAGGTACTTTTTCCAAAAGGCAGCTGGACTTCCTGGTTTGCTTGTTTCCCCCTTGAAAATGTTTCCCTTCTCATCTGGGAAGCTTCTTCACTTCTTGTTCTTCTTGAGTTCAACTCAGAACTGAAGAAGTTTTTTAGATGAGAAGCGAAACTTTTCAAGAAACCAGTTGCCTTTTGGAAAAAGCGGTTTTGGGACCTTCAAGGACGAGGTGGGGAGTGGGAGAGAAGAGGCCCATCCCGTGGGGTGTCTGAGGGTGATAGGCCTTCAAGAGTGGGACTTGAAGGGGGCTGCTGTCCCTGGTAAATCCTACCGGATAGACAGAGGCTGTGGAGAAAAGGTGGCGATAGCTACACCTTGGGCCAGGTAGGTGGACCCTCTAAGGATGCAACTGACCAGCTGTCTGCAAGGAGAATCAATCCTTCCCTTCCCCACCATCCAGTCAGAGCCGAAGAAGCTTCTCGGATGAGAAGCAAAACGTCTTCAAAGAGAAAAACAAGAAAGTCCAGATGCCTCCTGAAAAAAGCACCTTGGGGACACTAAGTGAACGGTTGTCAGTCAAGGACTTCCTAGGGTTCTGTGGAGAGGCATCCAGGGAGCAGGACTTCCTGATCCAGAAGTGGGCACTATTGCCACACCAGGGACTTGGGCAAAGGATGATCTGTGGGCCCAGGAGGAGCCAGTGGACTCCAAGGGAGCTCAGCCCCATCCAGAAGCCCAGATGGAACACCTCCCTGAAGCCAGCTGCCCCCCAACAGCTGCATCGCTTCTTTGGCTCAGGGTCCAGAGGTGGGGCTGGAGTCCCTCATGTACCAAGGATGCTTGACGGACATCCTTTCTTGGGGCTGTGTGGAGACGCTGAAAGTGTATGTGTGTGTGTATGGGTGGGGGTGGGGGAGAGAACAGGGCAGTCTTATCAGCCCACCATGGGAGCCTTTAGAGAGAATCTTTCTCCCATCGCCCCCTGGGAGTTGGTGGTGTCAGGTGCCCAGGGAAATGCAGGCCCTTCAAATCAGTATAAAGATGTATTGCAAGCTTAAGCGCTCTCTGAGAATCTGGCCAACTGACCGCTAAGGGAAGTGAGCGGGAGATAAGAGAGGCATTCAAGATGGGCTGGATTTGGATCTCTTTCGGGTGGGAAGGGACTCCAGACTTATGATACGTTTGACCCCTCCCTCAGGCTCAGCCTGGTCATCTCCTCCGTCGACTCCCAGGAGGAGGAAGGAGAAGAATTACTGCTAAATTAGGGCCCCTCCCCCTTCCAACCTCCTAGAGTCCATGAGGGATGGATCCAAAGGCTGCTGAGGTATCAAATCGAGACTCTGAGGGCTAAATTTACCCATCTCAGCTCCACCAGCCATTAATTTTGGCACTGGACTTCCAAAAAGCTTTTAATATCACGGTATTCCCTCTGGCCCTGGGCCGGGATGTTACATGATCCTGGTTGTATAGTTGTAGAATTGAAGGATGCTCTGACGAAACCTGGCTGCATTGCATTCAGGTTGCGGTTGATTTTATTTGACTTGTGTGGTTTTAATAGCTGCCCAGAGTCATGGGCAGGCATATCAAATGGGAGGAAGGAAAGGAGGAGAGAGGAGAGGAGGAAGGGAAGGGAAGGGAAAGGAAAGTCAGAGTCGAAGGTCTTTGGAGCTGAATCCAGACTGAAACGGCTGGAGGACCCTCCCTCCTCCTGACCTAATCTGGAGATAACGGCCTTCCGGCTTCAAAGGCTCCCCGCTTCCCCTTCCTCCTCTTCACAGCCCGGAGCTGTGTCTTCCTCTAATGACCATCATTGATTTCAGATGTCCTGCTCATCTTGATAGCAACCAATTATACGGACGTCCCTTCATGGTTGTTTGTATGATTGGTTATGCTTTAATTAGCCCAGAAATGACAGCAAAACAACCAAGAGGGGCTCCCACCAGAACAGTGCTGCCCCCCCCCCCATTTGCTCTGGAAGCCCATTTGGAGAATTCCCCCCCCCAAGGAAAAAGGGGGTGGAGGGATTAAGGCCTGAACGGCCCCGCTCAACCCAAAAGCCACTCATGGCTGGGAAAGGAACCTATTTATTCATGTATTATGATTGATTGACTTGATTTCGATAGCGACCCAACTCAGCAAACGACTTTGGGCGGCTCACAATGCAGAAACAGGCACAGACAGTCCCCAGCTTAGTCACAAATATTCTGTTGCTCCGTGAAACATTTGTCCCATTTTACAACCTTTCTTGCCACAGTTGTTATGTGAGTCGATGCGCTTAGAATAGATAAGGAGAGTTGGAAGGGACCTTGGAGGTCTTCTAGTCCAACCCCCTGCCTAGGCAGGAAGCCCTACACCCTTTCAGACAAGTGGTGGTCCAGCCTCTTCTTGAAACCCCCCCGTGTTGGAGCAGCCACAGCTTCTGCTGGCTGTCCCACTGATTAATTGTTCTCACTGTCAAGTTGTTCAGTTAGCGACACAGTTGTTAAGTGAATCTGGTTTCCCCCAATGACGTTGCTTGGCGTAAAAGGGGATCACGTGACCTCTGAGACACTGTGACCGTCATAAATATGAGCCTGAATTTTGATCAGGTGACTCTGGGGATGCGGCAACAGTCGTAAGCGTTAAAAACGGTCACAAGTCCCCTTTTTTCTGTGCCATTGTCATTTTGAATGGTCACTAAATGAACCGTTGTAAGTCGAGGACTTCCTGTGTTATAATTAAAATCTTAAAAAGACATTTTAAAAGGATAAAAAAGATCTGCCCCCTCAAGAATAAAGCCAGGAAGGGGGGCGCTTAGTGCACCCCAGGCTTTACGGAAGGCTCAGGGGGCTGGGCCCTTCCTTGGGGCAGCCCCCCCAGATCCAGGCTGTGAAAGCCCATGTGGCCCCGCAGGGGAGGCGGTTTCTGCAAGAGACTGGGCTGGATGATCTCTGTGGTACACCTGCCTCCAGTTCCCTGGTTCTCGACTGTGCATTGGTCTCCCCCCCCCCCGNTCCCCCCCCCCCCGGCTGCCCTCTTCCTGGCCCCGAGACCCCTTTCTCTGGCCCTGGGAGCCTCTTCCTTCCCTTTCCTTGGAGCCCCCTCCCCTCAGCTGGTGCCTGTGTATCTGGGGCCGCAGGGCTGGGGGTCAGGCTTTACCCTTCTTTCTTTGGGGCTCAATGCCCCCCCAAGCCCTGCCAGAAGCCCTCCTGTCTTAACTGGGGGGCTTGCTCCTCTGCCCTTAAAAATCTCTGGTGAAGAAGATACCGGACACTTGTCTGAAACAGGGTAGGGGCGCCTGCTTGAACAGGGGGTTGGACTAGAAGACCTCCGAGGTCCCTTCCAACCCTGTTATCCTGCCCTTTTGGAAGCCCCCGTCAGGCTGGGCTTGGGG
Source organism: Laticauda laticaudata (assembly GCA_004320025.1). Classification (NCBI taxonomy): domain Eukaryota; kingdom Metazoa; phylum Chordata; class Lepidosauria; order Squamata; family Elapidae; genus Laticauda; species Laticauda laticaudata. The sequence continues at coordinate 5,472 of BHFT01017890.1, read as the reverse complement.
GCGCCTCCCTGCTGCTTCCAGAGCCTCTGTTGATCCCCAACGTGCTTCGAATAAAATCCTTTTTCAAAGGGAGCCCCAAAGCCAGAGAAACCAATTAAGGGAGAAAACCGGGCTGTCATTTCTGGACGATGCAGTCAATTAAACGGTAACGCATCATACAATTACACACACCGTTTGGGGACATCAATATAATTGGTTCCTCTCAAAACAACGCCTCCTGGCTGCGATCTCCGGATCAGTGTGTGGCTGCACCCCCAAATCTGGCAGCCCTTCCTCTCCGTCAGGACTTCGCCCGTCTTCTCCCCTTCTCAAACGATTCCCCCAGCAGCCCTTCACTTCCGTTCAGCGTTCTGTGTCCAGGGGCTCCAGAAGGGCTGGGGAGGAATTTGCAGCCGCGGCACGGACGGTGCTCGGGCTGGGCTGCCCTCAAGGGGTCTCATCCCACCCAGCTTGCCAGGGTGGGTCCCCACGAGCGGCAGGGGGGAGACCAGCGCCAACCAGCCAATGCTCCGGCAGAAGTCAAGTCACTGGACCTGGACTCACCCAGCTGCTCGGAGCCTTGGTGCCCACCCAGTGGATAGAGGGCAGCATTGCAGGCCGACTCTGCCCTCTGCCAGCAGTTCGATCCTGACCGGTTCAAGGTTGCCTCAGCCCCCCTCCTTCTGAGGGGGGTCAAATGAGGACCCAGATTGTTGGGGCGAGAGGCTGACTCGGTAAAGCGCTTAGAGAGGGCGGGAAAGCACTGCGAAGCAGTCAGTATATAGGTGCTATTGCTAAGGAAGGAAGGAAGGAAGGAAGGAAAGAAGGAAGGAAGGAAAAGAAGGAAGAAGGAAGGAAGGAAAAGGAAGGAAAGAAAGGAGAGGGAAGGAAGAGAAGGAAGGAAGGAAAGAAGAAAAGGAAGGAGAAGAGAAGAAAGAAGGAAGAAAGAAGGAAAGAAGGAAGGAAGGAAGAAGGAAGGAAGAAGCAAGGAAAGGAGGAACAAAAGGAAGGAAGGAAAGAAGAAGGAAGAAGGAAAGAAGGAAGGAAAGAAGGAAGGAAGGAAAAGAGGAAGGAAAAAGGAAGGAAAGAAGGAAGGAAGAAAGAGGAAGGAAGAAGAAGAAGGAAAGAAGGAAGGAAAAGAAGGAAAGAAGGAAGGAAGAAGAGAAGGAAAGAAGGAAGGAAAAGAAAAGGAAGAAGAAGGAAAGAAAAGGAAAAGAAGAAGGAAGGAAAGAAGGAAGGAAAGAAGGAAAGAAGGAAAAGAAGCGAAGGGAAAAGAAGGAAGGAAGGAAGAAGAAGGAAGAGAAGGAAGAGAAGGAAGGAAAGAAGGAAGGAAGAAGAAGAAGAAGAAGGAAGAAAGAAGGAAGGAAAGAAGCGAGGAAAGAAGGAAGGAAGAAGGAAAAAGAAGGAAGGAAGGAAGAAGGAAAGAGAAGGAAGGAAGAAGGAAAGGAGAAGAAAGAAGGAAGGAAGAGAAAGAAAGAAGAAGGAAGGAAAGAAGGAAGGAAAGGAGAAGAAGAAAGAAGAAGGAAGAAGGAAGGAAAGGAGGAAAGGAAAAAGGAAGGAAGAAGGAAAGAAGAAAGAAGGAAGGAAAGAAGGAAGGAAAGGAGGAAGGAAAGAAAAGAAGGAAGGAAAAGGAAGGAAAGAAGGAAGGAAGAAAGGAAGGAAGGAAAGAAGGAAGGAAGGAGAGAAGAAGAAGAAAGAAGAAGGAAGGAAGGAAAGAAGAAGGAAAGAAGGAAAGGAAGGAAAGAAGAAGAAGAAGGAAGAAAGGAAGAAGGAAAGGAGGAAGGAAGGAAAGAAGGAAGGAAGGAAAGAAGAAGGAAAGGAGGAAAGGAAAGGAAGAAAAAGGAAGGAAGAAAAAGAGGAAGGAAAGAGAAGGAAGGAGGAAGGAAGGAAAGAAGGAAGAAGAAGAAGAAGGAAAGAGAAGAAGAGAGAAGGAAGGAAAGAAGGAAGAAGGAAGGAAAAGGGAAGGAAAGGAAGGAAAGAAAGAGAAAGGAAGAATGAAGGAGGAAAAGGAGAAGGAAAGAAGGAAGGAAGAAACGAGAGGAAAGAAGAAGGAAGAGAATGAAGAAGGAAGAAGAAGGAAGGAAGGAAGGAGAAGAAAAGAACGAGGAAAAGAAGGAAAGAAGGAAGAAGGAAAGAAGAAGGAAAGAAGCGAAAGGAGAAGGAAAGAAGAAGGAAGAAAGAGGAAGGGAAAAAGAAGAAAGAAGGAAGAAAAAGGAAGAAAGGAGTGAAAGAAAGAAGAGAAGAAGAAGAAGGAAAGAAGAAGGAAGGAAAGAAGGAAGAAGGAAAGAAGAAAGGAAAGGAAGGAAAGGAGGAAGGAAAGATAAGAAGAAGAAGAAGAGGAAGAAAGAAGAAGGAAGAAGAAAGAGCAGGAAGGAAGGCAAGGAAGGATGAAGAAAAGGAAGAAGGAAGAAAGAGAACAGAAGGTGAAGAGGAAGATAGAAGAGGAAAAGAAGAAGAAAGAAGCAAGGAAGGAAGGATGGAAGAAAGAACAGGAAGAAGAAGGAAGGATGAAGGAAGGAGCAGGAAGAAGGAAAAGAAGGAAGAAAAGAAGAAGGAAGAAGGAAGAAGGAAGGAAGAGAAGAAGGAAGAAAGAAGGAAGAAGGAGAAGGATAAGAAGGAAGAAGGAAGAAAGAAGAAGAAGAGGAAGAAGGGAAAGGAAGGAAAGAGGAAGAAAGGAAGGAAAAGGAAAGAAGGAAGGAAGAAAGAAGAAGGAAGGAAAGGAGGAAGAAAAGGAAGAAGAAGGAAGGAAAAAAGGAAGGAATAGAGGAAGTAAGAAGGAAGGAGTAGGGGAAGAAGGAAAGAAGAGAGAAGGAAGGAAAGGAAGAGGAAGGAGAAGGAAGAAGGAAGAAAGGGAGGAAGGAGGGAGAAGGAAGAAGAAGGAAGCGAAAAGGAAGGAGGAAGAGGAAGAGGGAGAAGAAGAGAGAAGAAGAAAGAAGAGGATGAAGGAAAGAAGAAGGCAGGAAAGAAGAAGATAGAAGGAAGAAAGAGGAAGGAAGAAGGAGGGAAGAAGAGGAAGGAAGGAGGGAAGGAGAAGGAAGGTGTGGAGGCTCCAGGTGGAATGCGCATGGCAGCTAAACTCTAATTCCCATGCCCAGGTTCGATCCCGATGGCTCCTGGGTGCTCCGCCTTCCGTCCTTCCCAGTGAGATCAAAGCGGAGTCTATGTATGGGCGAGAGGCAACTCCGTGAACCGCTTAGAGAGGTTCCCCCCCCCGAGTTTCTCAGCGCTACAAAAGGCCAAAGGTCACACACTTACCAACGTCGGACTCTTTGTGGGTTTTGATGATTTCCGCCAGTTCAAAGTTGCCTGCAATGATGGCCACCTGCAAGCAAAGAGGCCAGAGTGAGCCGGACGACTTCTTTGAATGCCAGTCTGCCTCACCACAGCCCTGCAAAGTGGGCCCTTTGACCTCTGATCGGGATGCAGGAAATGGACACACTCTCTCCAAGCGGTCAAGCTGTGAGGCATTTGTTTGCTGCAGGATTAGACCCCAGGAAGAGCCGGGCGTGGCAAAGGGTGTCCTTGGCCCCCAGGGCCCCCCCGAAACCTTGGGAAGACGCCTCTGAATGGGGGAGACCCCTTGGGGGTCAGGAGAAAAAGGACCTTTGCATGCCTCACTCCGCACCCTTCCCAAGGGTACCAGGACTCGGCCCACATCAGAGGGAAAGGAGCAGCACCGAAGCCCCCTTCAGGCTCGGGGGGGGGGGNAGGCTCGGGGGGGGGGGAATCTGATAGCTCCAAGGTCCACTTCAGACAGGGGCCCAGAAGAGGCAGAATGGGGCATCAGTTGCCCACCCCACCAGCAAGAGAAAGCTGCACAATTCAGCTGGGGCAGTTGTGATGCCCTCTGTGCCCCGATGCCCCTCTCCTAGAGGTATCAACCACTGCACAGCCAAGGCAGCCGGGGCGGAGAGACAAGTGGGGAATTAGTCTGCTCTCCCTTCGTGGGCACCTCAGGGTCGAGTCTGAGCCCCCTTGGATGCTGCTGAACCTTCGGTAAGGGGGCCCAGGTGCCCATTGCCGGTCTGGGAAGATTCCTGTAAAACAGGCCCAGAGCAATCAAGTAGCTCGTTGAACTCTTGTCAAGCAATGTGTGGATCTGGTGGTTTGATTGGTTGACGGGCGGTTTGACCAGAGCAGGAGGTGGGGAGGGGCAGTGGGGAGGCTGAGCTGGCCCCACAGGGCTGCCCTTCCCCAGCTCTGAACCAGGGGGAGGGATTCAGGGCTGCTCTTCCCGGTGTGCCCCCCTCCCCGGGGGGATGCGCTTGGGACCCCACCCTTTCTCTGGGGACTTCTGAGCGGAAGAAAGAGGGACTGATCACCCCCCACCCCCCAGGCCTGGAACAGGAGCTGATCCAAGATGCCTCTTGCTGACTTGAAGCCCGTCATGGATACAGACGGGCGTGAAATGCCGCCCTCCGAGTGGGGAAAATCACCAAGCGCCTGCCTCGCCTTGGCCGAGATGGATGAGTGCGAGCATTCATGCCAGTCACAGGGCTTCGAGGAGACATGATGGCAGAACTTGGGGGCTGCTGGAAATGCCCCGTCCTGCCTGGGCTTGGGACCCCAACCCCAAATGGCCCCAGTCCCTTTCCTGGGGCACGTTTTGCTCCATGGTCAGAAACACCAGTTCCGCTTCGATGACCGAATAACAGAGTTGGGAGGGACCTTGGAGGTCTTCTAGTCCGTCCCCCTGCTCAGGGTATAGGGTCTCCTACGCCATTTTGGACAAAGTCTCTTCTTAAAAACCTCCAGTGATGAAGCACCCACAACCTCTGGAGGGAAGCTGTTCCACTGGTTATTTTTCACTGCTAGGAAGTTTCTCCTGAATTCCAGGTTGCTTCTCTCCTGGATTAGTTTCCATCCCTGCTTTCTTTTCCTGCCTTCAGGGGCTTTGGAGAATAGGTGGAGCCCCCACTCTTCTTTGGGGCAGCTCCTCAAATGCTGGAAGATGCTATCATGTCCTTCTCTCCACTAGACATCCCCAATTCCTGCAGCTGTTCTTCCTATGTTTTAGCCTCCAGTCCCCTAATCCTCTTTGTTGCTCTTCTCGGCACTTTTCCTGGAGTCTCAATATATGGTGGGTATTTATAATGTGGTGACCAATATTGGATGCCATATTCCAAGCGTGGCCCCACCAAGGCCTGATAAAGTGGTATCGACACTTGACGTGATCTCGATTCTATCCCTGTTGATGCAGCCTTGGATTGCGTTGGCTTTTTTGGCAGCTGCAGCACACGGCTGGCTCGTATTTAAGGGATTGGCCACTTGGTCCTGGACAGGCTGAGGGGTAAGGCAGGCCTTATTTTATTTTATTTGATTTATTTGATTTGTCAATCGCTTACAAGATAATAGGTATAAGGATGAGTAAGAATACAGGAAATAAGTATGAATAAATGGGGACAAAAGGACAGGGATGGTAGGCACGATTGGGCACTTATGCATGCCCCTTACAGACCTCTTAGGAATGGCTATTCCCTTCCTTCCTTCCTT
>BHFT01017889.1:0-44500 GCA_004320025.1 Laticauda laticaudata | reverse complement strand
AGGCTTCCAAATGATTGACAGCCTGGTGGAATCATCTCTTCTATTCATGCTTTCAGGTCTTTTTTCAATCTCTATGATTCCTCTGATAATTCTATGGCTGAGGTTTTCTATTGTGGCTAGGGTTTGGGTGCCATTGAAGTTGATGTATATATATGGTTTCTTAAGTTTTTGCAGGTATTTATATGTATTTACATATTACATATTTACATATTACATATGTATTTACATATTACATATGCATTTACATATATATGGTATTCAGCTTTATTTGGGTATTTTCCCATGTCATTATAGTTGTGCTTTTAAAGTTGTAGCGACGTTTTGGTAGAATCTCATCTGCCATCATCATCATGATGATCAACAGAGGCCAACTTCTGTTCCATTGGTTGATTGTTCTCCCTGTCAGAAAGTTTCTCCTTATTTCCAGGTTGAATCTCTCCTTATTCAGTTTCCATCCATTATTCCTTGTTTGGCCTTCAGATGTTTTGGAAAATAGCTTGATCCCTTCCTCTCTGTGGCAGCATCTCAAATATTGGAACACAGCTATCATGTCTCCCCTGGTCCTTCTCTTCACTAGACTAGCTGGCTCCAGTTCCTGCAACCATTCTTCTATCTTTTAGTTTTCAATCCCCTAATCATCCTCTTCTCTGTACTTTTTCTAGAGCCTCAACATGTTTTTTACAGTGTGGACTGGATGCAGTACTCTAGGTATGGTCTTGCTAAGGCTTTATAAAGTGGTATTAGTACTTCACTTGATCTCAATTGTATCCCTCTGTTCATGCAATCTTGGATTACATTGGCTTTTTTGGCTGCTGCCAAAATTGAGGTGATGTAAGCAAAATAAAATTTTTTCCTTGAGAAGCAAGGACGTTGCCACAGGTTTTTGAAAAGTGGAGATTGAAGACAACCAACCAGTAGAGTGTGTTCTGATTGGATCAGGTGACTAATGTTTGTGGGGTGGGGTTCTTACTTTTACTTTTAATTGGGTGTAAAGCCAATGGGAAAGTAGAGTCAGTTTTCCACCAATATGATATGTCGCAATAAAATGTTCTTCAAGGAATATGCCTGCCTCAGAGTTCTCTTTGTTGGGGATGCATTTCTTGGAACTTGACAAAATCCTAAATACAGTTGCAGTTTCACTTATTAACTGCTTCACTTCATGACCAAGTTACCAGTCCTGACTGCGGTAGGTAAACAAGGATCACCTCTCTCATTGCCTGGCTCTGTTCACAGCCTGCTTGGTAACAAAACTTAAATCTACGAGCTTAAACTCAATTAATGACCTAGAAGATTAGCTTGACATTTTAATCACTGTTAAAGACAGATAACCACTGCTGCTTGCAAGGCCCAAACTCATTTTCAGCCTGCTGGATAGGAGTAAGTTTGAAAGCTGAGGGAAGTGGGTTGCATTCATTTTGCTTATTTCATGGATGGAAAAAAAAAATCAGCAAAACTTATGCCACCGAAGATGAATGCTGCTGTGTTGGTAGCCTGATTGGAAAGAGGTTTTTTTTTTTTTNGTAGCCTGATTGGAAAGAGGTTTTTTTTTTTTCCTGGGGTGCACATGGGGTGTAATTAGCCACAGATTGCATTCAAGGGCACCGATTGTAACAGTGTAATTTAATGATATCAAATTACAGAAATGGAGGGCACAGAAACTATAGATGGCTGTCAAGGAAGCTGTTTCTATTATTGAACGGCTCTTACTATCAAGAAAAGTCTTCTAAGGACCAGTCAGAGGGCCTTATTTGACCTTCAAGCCCATTAGCTTCAAAGTCATGTTCTCTGTATTAAGAACTGTTTTTTTTTTCCCCATTCTCCTGTGTGAAAGTTGCTCACTTAAACTGATGATGATTGTAACATTGCAATAGAAGAGAATATTAGTAGGTCAGAGTTGAACTGTGGGGTCCATTGGTGTGCTCAGAGCTTGGTTGTTTTCTTGCAGATGTTTCATTATTACTAAACTAAGGTAACATCATCAGTGCATACATGAAGTTAGGTGATTGTAACGTGCTTCCCTCTTCAGTGGGTCAAATATTCATAAGACTTCTTATGTTCTCTATTACATTATGTGGAGAAACAGAGACAAAGGGAAAGAAAGAAAGAAAGAAAGAAAGAAAGAAAGAAAGAAAGAAAGAAAGAAAGAAAGAAAGAAAGATAGATAGATAAGAAGGAAGGAAGGAAGGGAAAGAAAGAAAGAAAAGGAAAGAAGGAGGGAAGGAAGGAAGGAAGGAGGGAAGGAAGGAAGGAAGGAAGGCTGACATGATTCAGTTACCCCTATTTCAGTATCACAGATTCATTGGTTGTCTTTTTCTGTTGCACAGGTAGTCCTCGAATTAAAACCATTCATTTTGTGACTGCTTGAAGTTACAAGTAACTTATGACTATTTTTCATACTTATGAATGTTTACAGCATCACCACAGTTTCGTGAACAAAATTCAGACGCTTGGCAACTGACTCACATTTATGACGGTTGCAGTGTCCTGGGATCATGTGATCCCCTTGTGCGTCCTTCTGACAAGTAAATGGAGAAGCCAGGTTCACTTAATAACTGTGTTGCTAAGTTAACTGCTGCGATTCATTTCACAACTGCGGCAAGAAAGGTTGTAAAATGAGGCCAAACTCACTTAACTACTGTCTTGCATAACAACCGAAATGTTGGTTGTTGGTCAGTTGTGGTTGTAAGTCAAGGACAATTTTGTACAGCAATAATACAGTTGTATTTTGTACAGCAATAATACAATTCAAAATTTTTTACTACTGATTCTGTGGGCATGGCTTGATGGGCATGGCTTGATGGCCATGGTAGTGGAAGGATACTGCAAAATCTCTATTCCTATCCCACTCCAGGGGAAGGATACTATAAAATCCCCATTCCCTCCCCACCTCACGAACCTGCTTTCCAGCTCCATTCTCCTGTGCAGGGCAACAAAAGAAGACCCAGCCAATCAGCTGGGGACGTCAGGAGGACAGAAAACAGATTGGGGGCGGGCGCCACGTCAGAGGTGGTATTCTGCGTCTCCGAACCTACTCAAATTTCACTATCGTTCTCTCCAGAACTGGTTAGAACTGCTGAATAGCACCTCTGGTATGTACATATGTATGTATGTATGTAAATATGTAAGTATGTATGTATGTAGTATGTATGTATTGTATGTATTATTAATTTATTATTTATTTATTTTATTATTATTTATGTTATTAAATTATTATTCTTATTTATTTATGCTTTATTTGGTTTGGCTACTCATTCTGGTATTTGTCGATATAATCGTCAAAGTATATCCAGTTCTAGTGCGCAACATTATTGGTGAAGAGCAGATAACTAAGATCCCCAGTGAGAAATCTTCTGTCAGGACCTAGAGTAGTCGTCTCTTACTCTAATAGCCACCACCATGCCTCGATCTGTATAAAAGCATCTGACCATTGCCACATATATATACCTTAGCATAGTTTTGCAACAGCCTTCTCTTTGGCCAACATTGACAATTGTTCCCACTTAGGGCATATCAAAACCTTTCCAGACCAGTTCTCCTCGAATTCCAGCCGTCACGATCCACCTTGGAACTTTACTGTACTATCGCGACATTACACAATGTAAAGTGGGCAGAGTAGTAAAAAATTTTCTTCTGACGTCGGAACACAGTTCTCCTATTCCTCCACTCAATAAATGTAGATTCTGTATGGCAATCCAGTCAGTCGAACAATTTGGGCACCTGGATCAGTCTATGAATCTGTCCTGCTCACCTGCCAGCTCTGAGCTCTAAGCATCAGTTCGCACAATCACACTTTGGTCTCGGCACCTCCGGCAGCTAAGCATAGTTCACAAAATTGTCTGCTATAACATCTTGCCTGTCAATGACTTCTTCAGCTTCAATCACAATAATAGACAGGCAAACAACCAATACAAACTCCAGGCAAACCGCTCCAAACTCGATTGCAGAAAATACGACTTCAGTGGTCAATGCCTGGAATGCCCTACACAACTCTGTTATTACAGCCTCAATTCCTCACAGCTTCAACCTCAAACTGTCTACCATGGACCTTAACCCAATCTTAGGTCCTTAAAGGGGGCTTGCATAAGCCCACCACTGTGCCTACCGTCCCTGTCGTACTGTCCCCATTTATCTGTTTTTAGTTCCTTTGTTCCTTTTTATGTTCATATTTATACTTGTTACCTTGTAGATGTATGACAAACAAATAAATAAATAAAGTAAAAACCACAAACCAGGAAAGAAATGAAAACCATGATTGCAACAGGATCTGGGCAATAACATTAGTTTGGCTGTTTTGGTAGAAGGTCAAGTAAGGATCTCCCAGGAGCAATCAAACAATAGATTAATCTTATACTGCTAACTTTAGTTAATTTGTTTGCAACTGAGAATGCAGACTGAACCCATTTGTTCAACTTAAGGTTCAGTGATTTGAACCATAAATAACTTGAACAAACCCCCAAAATGAGTTACTCCCATATACTGCTTAAAAGGGGTTGTCTGCACACTGCCACAATATTACAGTTGTTGCTGCAGACTGTCTTCAGGGATGGTGCATGATAGATGAAATATAAACATTTCAAATGAAACACATTTCTAATCTGTTTGTTTCTCCTTGAGGTGTGCAAAAGGTCTCAACAATTGCTCACCAATATGTGGGTTGGAAGTGAGAGTGTACTTTCTAATCACACTCCTGAATGCTCAAAGAAATCTAATTGGGCTTTTCTGATTAGCAAAACACACAAATCTTCTAGAAGACCAAAGTGAACCTTAGATTCAGAGGGAAGAAAACAGTAAGCATTTATTATCTTTTACTTCTTCAGAGTGATAGCTAATTAATTCTTACGATTTAGAGAATAACACTGATTTGATCTCACACTGAACTTGATACCAGCTAATATGTCTCTAGAGATGTTTATATTTACATCAGTGATGTATATTTATGCAAAAACCCTATCAATTTCTTTGAAGGTTTAGGACTGAAGCTTATGTGACTCTTGAGAAGCAATCTGAGAAAAAAACCACCTATTTATTTTTAAAGATATAATAAACATTGAAATGCGAGGAGACAAGACTTAATCATAATAATTTCTTTAATGAAAGAAGCCACTTATCAACAAAAAGAATGGTCCAGGAGGAAGAATCAGATTTCAGTTTACAAGCTCTTACTAAGATACCTCAGAAATCTTAGTAGATTACAACACTTTGTTGTAATCATCTCACCAACCTTAATTCCAAGCTCTATGTTCTCTCCACCATAGACATCCATCCCTGGATCGAGAAGACCGATTTCCCCAAAGAACTTCCGGTTTACCACAAAAGAACATCCAATCATAGCTGGCGTCCTGAGGAATGAATGGAAGAAAGTAAGAAAGTGATTTGTTATTATGATTTGATTATATCTTGAGCCACAGTGGCACAAATGGTTAGAGTGCAGTACTGCAGGCTACTTCTACTGACTGCAATTTGGCACTTCAAATCTCACTAGGCTCAAGATTGAGTCAGCCTTCCATCCTTCCAAGGTGGGTAAAATGATTGCTGGGGGCAATATGCTGACTCTGTAAAATGCTTAGAAAGGGCCATAAAGCACTGTGAAGTGGTATATAAGTCTAAATTCTATTGCTATTGCTATCTTTCGCAAGAGATAGAGGTCTAATTGTTCATGGAGAGCAATAGCAATAGACCTTACACTTATATACAGCTTCACAGTGCTTTACAGCCTTCTCTAAGCAGTTTACAGAGTCAGCATATTACCCCAAATAATCTGGGTCCTCATTTTACCAACCTCACAGGATGGAAGGCTGACTCAACCTTGAGCCAGTCAGGATCGAACTACTGGCAGTTGGCAGAATTCACCTGCAATACTGCATTCTAACCACTGTGCCATCAACGAACAGAACACCTATTATGATAGAAGTTTAAATCAGCAATGGACAATCTGATGGTTATGAGCATCCTTGTGCCTGCAGACCCCCTCCTTTGATGCATAAGATGCTCTCTGCTAATTTGAGAAAGATTATTCTACTTAAGATTCTTTTAATTAATCTAATTACATTTTTGTAATTAAAAAAATGTAATGGACAATGTGCCAGCTTTTAACAGTATCTCTATTTGCAAGGATGCCTCTGGGTTTGATGAAGATGCCATGAGAATGCTCTGAAAACTTCTCAGAGCTTAATGGTGTCTTTTGAAGGATATTCAACCCAAGTATCCAAGAAAAGACCAAATTAAATCTGGATGTCCTTTATTCCTGAAGGACTTGAGGTTGACCAGCTGGCCTTCAAATAACTACTGTGCTTTATAACTGGCAGGCTCCATCAAATTAGCTATTTTATGATTAGCTGTGATATGCCTACAAATTCCAAATTTACCCTCCCAGCTCCTTCCCCCACCTCATTCTTTTAATCTCCTCTGAGTAATTGATTCTTTTGTTCTACTACTATTATCCTGAAGATATTTCTTTTCATGCTTGATGGATATCAAGCTTCCAGAAAGCGAACGCTCATGAGCGTCAATTTTTGTCCACGGTCTCTTTTGTTGTGCAAAGATTAGACACAGACATGCTAACAATTTACTAGATCTGGATGAAGCTTTGATTCACTCAAGTCACCCTTTTGAACTGGACACCACAATTAATTTGATGCACTGAATGGAACCGCTGAGCCAATACACTTACAGGTGAGTCTTTTAATGGTATTAAGAGGATGTGGACTGAATCAGATTATTTGTTTGATTTCTACCCTGCCTTTCCTTCAGGAGCACAGAGCAGAATACATAGGTAGTCCTCAACTTACAACAATTTATTTAAAGACCACTCAAAGTTACAATGACGTTGAAAAAAGTGACTTTATGACTGTTACTTATAACATTTATAACTGCTGCAGCATCTCCTGTTCACCTAATCAAAATTCAAATGCTTGGCAACTGACTCATATGTCAGCTCTGAAGCTGGTCTGACTGAGGCTATCTTGGAGGCTTCAGTGTTGCTATTATGGTGCTGAGGGATAGGGAGGGGGGATAGAGATAGTTGGGGTGTTGTAGCCAAAACAAAGTAGATTCCCCTGAGAACCAAGGACATTCCCACAAGTGGCTGAAGAGAGGAGTTAAATTTCCAAGCAACTGGACAGCACATTGATTGGACCATATTTGTTGAGGAAAGGTGGGAAAAACTTTTACTTTCAATAAGGTGAAAACCATGGGAACTTTTAGAGTCGGTTTTCACCAGCCTGTGCCAATATGATATATCCAATAAACTTTGAGGAAACTGCTGGCATCGAAATTCTATTTGCTATGGCTTTATTACTTGGAACTCCGACATCATATTTATGATGGTTCCAGTGTCCTAGAGTCACATGGTCACGTTTTACGACCTTGTGACAGGCAAAGTCAATGGGGAAGCCACTAAACAACCATGTTATTAACTTAACAACTACAGTGATTCATGTAACAAGGGTGGCAAGAAAAGTCACAAAATGAGGCAACACTCACTCAATAAATGTCTTACTTGGCAACAGAAATTATGATTGTACATTGAGGACTACCCATGCACATTAGCATTCTCTACTTTTATTTTCCCCAAAAACAATTCCTGTGAGACAGACGGGCCTAAAGGAATGCAACTGATCCAGCCATTGGTTGAACCATAGTCCGCCCATTCCTAATCCAACATCTTCACAACTGAACCACACCAATTCTTGAGCTGAAACAGAGGTTCTCTGCTCCAACTCTTTTTCTAAGTCTGAATTAGGATCAGGAAAACAATTTTAGCACTATACCCTAGGTAGTCCTTGACTTACAACCACAATTCGAAACAGGATTTTGGTTACTAAGCAAAGTAGTTGTTAAGTGAGTTGTGTCTGATTTTATGACCTTATTTGTCACAATTAAGCAAGTTCTTAAGTAAATCATGTAAATGATTAAGTAAATCAAAACCTACCCACTGTAGGTTTTCTTTGTTGAAAGCCATCTAGGAAGGTTTCAAGTGGTCATATGATCCCAGGATCCTGCAACCATTGTAAATATGTGAAAAGTACATCTTCCTTCCCCTGTCCTTATCACTTTCTAGAGAGAGACGATTGACAGCATCCTCAAACAATGACCCAGGAGATTACAGCACAAGACCCAGGATGTCACAACAATAGAACTCAGAAGGTCCATTACCCAGGTCCTAACACCAAGGGAGGCTGATAGACACACAGCCAATACCTCAGCCACACATGTTCTTACAAAAAAGCAGCCAATCTGCAAACTCCATCAATCAATCAAGAAATGACAACACAGCCAACCTTCCCACCAGTATATATAGGGAGACGGCAGCTCTGATCACGCTTTGCTCACACAAGCACGAAGCCAAAAGCACCAGCCTGAAGATGGTGAGAGGGACCTCATCGAAACGTTTCCAAGAGACTCTCAATCTTACACAGGAAAAGACTTGATATATATCAGCAGAATCTCATCTGCCATCATCAGGCTTCTGTATTGATGTGGGTCTCACAGCCTTTGGTTTCAAATTATGTATTGGGTTCATCTATGTGTCAGGCTTTCGCAGCCGTTTCTGTTTTAAATTTGATGCTTGCCTTGTGCTTTGTTAGAATGGGTTTTTATGTACGTATATACATATATGTTTGTGTGTGTGTTTGTGTGTGTGTACATACATACATAACACACACACACACATATACACACACACACATACATACCTACATATGTATGGAACTCTCCTCTTCTCCTCTCCTCTCCTCATCTTAAATATATGTCAGTTTCCTAACATCCAAACTTGATTATGTGATCATGAGGATGCTGCAACTATTCTATCATGAATACCAGTTGTAAGTCACTTTTTTCAGTTCCATTGCACCTGCAAACAGTTGCGAAAGGAATTATTATACGTCAAAGACTGTCTGCGCTGGAGATGGAAAAACAGAGTTTGCAATTGGCAGTATGATAACATCATACACAGATGCTTAGGACTGGGAAGCAATTCATCAAGATAGATCAGATAGAGATTTAAGGATTGCAACTAGTTTACCAGTATGTTCACGGTCAGTTGCCCTGTGGCAAATCACATTTGTCCCTGCAACTGAACAGGTCAAAGAAAGGCTAAGATGACAGGAAAAAGAATGTATACTACTCACTGCTGTCAAGGGATAAAATAATAAGTTCTTTTAACAATAAGTTCACAGCTTTTTATTGGAATACCCATCGTCCAGAGTCTCTGCTTGTTGTGATGTTTCCAAAATCTTTTTTGGAAAAAGTGCAGAAAAAAGCAACCAAGATGATTAAAGGCCTGGAGACTAAAACATATGAAGAACGGTTGCAGGATTTGGGTATGGCTCATCTAGAGAAAAGAAGGACTAGGGGTGACATGATAGCAGTATTCAGGGGTTGCCACAAAGAAGAGAGGAAGTCAACTTATTTTCCAAAGCACTAGAAGGCAAGACAAGAAACAATGGATGGAAACAAATCAAGGAGAGAAGCAACCTGGAATGAAGGGGAAACTTTGTAATAGTGAGAACCATGAACCAGCTTGCCTTCAGAAGTTGTTGGTGCTTCATTGCTGGAGATTTTTAACAAAAGACTGTCTGAAATGGTATAGAGTCTTGAGCAGGGGGCTGGACTAGAAGACCTCCAAAGTCCCTTCCAGCTCTCTTCTGATTGATTGATTGATTGAGACTGAATTTAGCCAATTGAACTATGGACAGGAGGGATGTCAGTTGATATGATGCAGGTTTGTTTCAGATTTTGAAATTAACCAAGTGTTATTGTCGCTAAATCTCAGTGCCTTGCAAAGAATAAACAACTTGTGTTGCTCAATCCAAAGAAAAGGCAACTTTTTCTGAGACCAGCAGCTCCTTGAAATATCAGCAAGAACTCCACTGAAAGGGAAAGGAAGAGTTGTCTCCTTGGAGCTGAATTCCCATCTAAGTGTCTACAGTCCTTCTTTTCACTGAAGCACAAACTGCTGATAAATTACTTAGGTACCTATACTGATGAATTTCTCTTTGAAAAGCAGCAACTGTGTTAATTCAGGTAGGTTCTATATCATTTTCAGATTTTAAGGAAGAACCAGCTCATCTGGAATTTATGTTGAACATGGTTCCTGTAATAGTATGTGAGAAAGACCTTGGCAGACAGGGCAAAGAGACACTGTTTAGAACTAAGGAGACCTAGAAAAACCTAGAACTAAGGAGAAATTTCCTGACAGTGAGAACAATAAACAAGTTGAACAACTTGCTTCCAGAAGTTGTGGTCTCTCCAGCCCTGGAGGTTTTTCAGAAGAGATGGGACAACCATTTGTGTAAAATAGTGTAGGGTTTCCTGTCTGAGCAGAGGGTTGGACTAGAAGATCTCCAAGATCCCTTTCAACTCTGTTATTCTGTCTAGGGAATGTCAGATAAGAGACAGCAGAGCCCAGAGCTGGATTATGGGCAGGGCAAGGGATTCAGAAGACACCCTCCCGAGTTTCTCAAGATGTATAGGAGACTATGGGAAAATTTTTCTTTCAGACTTGCAAAATTTTCTTAATGTAGCTTTACAATAATGTAGAATTAGCTTATCTGGTAGGGTTTCCTATCTGACCTACTTGGTAAGATTGACATCACTCTTGGTGTTTTCAAGGTCTTCTTCATATTTACTTAAAATTTTTGAGTTTTTGAACAGTTTTCCTCCTTCTGTGACTTCTGGATTATATTACTTTTCTTTCTCTACTTATTGCCTTTTGGTTACGCTACAAAATCATGATTTTTTTTTGATCCTCTACTTGATTTTAAAAAGTAAACTAAGGTAGATTAATAAGCAGCAACCTGGGTCTCTGGGCAGGTTCTACAAATTTAGTTAGATGTATAGTTATATAGGTGCTATTGCTATTCAGTGGTGGGATTCTTCCAGTTTTCCTACTGGTTTGGTGATCGTGCACTTCTCACATGTTCTGCCATGCCAGTCAATTGAGAGGATAAAGAACAGAAAAGTGCAGGGCCGATCCTGCTCTTTTCTCTTCTTTCTCCTTTCAGCAGATTGTCAGAGCTTTTTTTACTACCTGTTTGGCCGAATTGAGCCAAATCGGTAGCATTTCACCATTGTTGCTATTGCTCTCCCTCTTCTGTAGCACCCCTGCTCATTTTAAAGTACCCATACAAACCAGGATCAATAGCAGTAACTGTGAGAGGGATCTTGAAGTCTTAGTGGACAACCAGCTAAATATGAGCCAGCAGTGTGCAGCAGCAGCCAAAAAAGCTAATGCAATCCTAAAGTGTATTAACAGAGGGATACAGTCAAGATCAAGGGAGGTACTAATATCACTTCATAAAGCCTTAGTAAGACCACACCTAGATTACTGCATCCAGTTTTGTTTACCACATTATAAAAAAAATGTTGAGACTCTAGAAAAAAGTACAGACAAGAGCAACCAGGATGATTAGGGGACTGGAGGCTAAAACATACGAAGAACGGTTGCAGGAACTAGGCTTGGCTAGTCTAGTAAAGAGAAGGACCAGGGCAGACATGATAAAGGTCTTCCAATATTTGAGCGGATGCCACAGGGAGGAAGGGGTCAAGCTATTTTCTAAAGCTCCTGTAGGCCAGACAAGGAATAATGGATGGAAACTGAACAAGGAGAGATTGAACCTGGAAATAAGGAGAAACTTTCTGACAGCGAGAACAATCAACCAATGGAACATCTTGCCCTCAGAAATTGTGGGAGCACCATCACTTGATACTTTCAAGAGGAGATTGGACTGCCATCTGTCAGATATGGTGTAGGGTCTCTCACTTGACTAGATGACCTACAAGGTCCCTTCCAACTCTGATTATCTGTTATCTCTTATATTTTCTCCTTCCTGCTGTTAACCCTAACCCTCATCCTAACCTTGGGCTGCCCCTGGCAAGGCAAAGCTTAATGATAATGTAAACCTTTTGCTAAGATTGCCAGCATCCCAGAACCATGGGTAGCCTTCCATTTATGATCATAACAGAGCCTGCCCATCACAGTCTTAACTTGGGACGGTCGCCTACATGAATGACCAAATCTTATGAGCTTTGTTTTTGCAGTGATTGTTACATGAACATCACAACCATTACATGAACTAATGGTTTGCTGGGTGGGCTGTTTTGCTAAAACCTGGAAATAAATGCCACTTTTCTGCAAAGCCATCCTAAAGTGAAGTCACGTGACCTCAGGCACTGCAAACAGTCCTAAATCTGGCCTGATTGCCAAGTGCCGTCATGTGACCTTAGGGGGGGAGGGACTTTCAGAACTTCAAATCCAGATCCCACGTACATCAAGAGAGGTTTGTCATAACATCAAACAGTCACTAAGCGAGCGGTCGTAACTCAAGGACTAGCTCTTTTTTTTTTTCAATACCTCTATCCATGTTTTCATTTGCTTTCCCTTTGAGATCAGAGGGCTTCATTTGATGCTGCTAATATATTTAATAAATATGTTCCTGGATACAAATCTGAAGCTTAGCTTTAGAGAGAAAGATAAAATCTTTGACTCATTTCCCAAACTTCGGCGTCTACTATTTAAGAATTCCGTTTCACTGTTTATAAGTTGTAATGTCTAACAACCATTTAGCTGAAGCAATTCATCTTAGAAAGATAATAATGTTGAAAACTCCTGGTTCTTGAACAGCTTCATTATTTGTGATTACAAGGAAAAAGTAAGATAAAAGGAGAAAGATGCTTGTTTTTGGTTTAATATAGCTTTATAGACAATTTTATACATGAGAATGGGTCTAATTGTTATGGCCTGCCAGCAGAGCTGGCAGCAGACTCAGACAATGAGAAGGTTGAGGAGGAGCATGGGCCAGTCCTGGACTCTGGGGAAGGCTCTGATGAGTGCTTTGCATCGGAGGCAGAGATGGGGTCAAGGCCATCTGACAGTTATCAGCTGCCTTCAAAGTCAGCTCAGTGGGGCAGAAGAACAGCTGGAGCCTGTTCCCAGTGTGCGCATGTGCAGAGCTGCCAGGAGAAGGAGTGAAGGAACAAGGGTCGACTCGGGAGTAAGGGCACAGGTGGATAGTGAATTGCCCCTCCCATAGGGAATAAAAAGGAGCGAAAGGGGAGTGGTGTTTGCAGGAGACAATTAGTTCAATTCATTAGGGTAAAGATCTGTTCCTGTTGCCTAGTAATTTTTGCTACAGCATCGTGTTTGGAAGATATCAGCCTGGCAATTCTCCAAGCCTGATAAAGATCTATAGTTGTGAAATCTCATGAAAGACTGTTTGCTGGGACATTGCTGGAGAGGAGTTCACTTTAACCTAAATAAAAGGGGGTTTATCGGGATGAGGAGTCTGCTTCATGATCTTTTGAAGCCTAGGTCAGAACACAAACTAAAACTCAAAGAAAATGAAAAAGAGTAGCAATAAGCAATATCATTTAGACTTATATTGCACTACATAGTGCTTTAGAGCACTTTCTGGGTGGTTTATCATATAAACTCTTTTTTGGCATATTGCCACCAACAATCTGGGTCCTTATTTTACTGACTTCGGAAGGATGGATGGAAGGCTGAGTCAAACTTGAGCCGGTCAGAATCAAACTCCAGGCTGTGGGCAGAGTTTGCTTTGCAATACTGCACGGAAACCATTGTACCACCAGGGCTCTTCGTGCCACCAGGACTTTTGGTGAAAGAAAAGGAAAAAGGGGAAAAGAATAAGGGGGAAATAGCACAAAAGTGCTTGGTTTTTGAAAGCCAGGAAATTAACAGAGGTTCAGGAGGAAAAGAAAACTTCCTGCTTTGGATAAAGGCTAAATTTGGAAATCATCTTAACCTTGATGCTATTTAACCTGGAATCATTAATCATTATTGATGGTTTGAGGTTCAGTTCTCCCATCCTTTCCATTCTGTTCACCTCAGTTAATATACTGTCTCATCTCCTAAATGAGGCTATGTTAGACAAGAAGAATTTTTGGGCAAACAACTGATGGTGACAGCTGGATTCCTACTCTTATTTTACCCAGTATTTGGTTGCACGATGTAACATATTGCATCCCTTCTACTAGTGTGTGCGGAACCACAGGGGAATTGCCTGCATACAGTTATCTCCAAGTTCAGACATAATAAAAACCATTGCAGCATTTCCTGCTAAAAAGCTTTATCATTCTTGAATAATCTGTCTGCCCACCCTCTCTCATTCCTTCCCTCCCTCCCCCCCTCTCTTTGTAAATGTATATGGAGATTCTCAGTCATCCAGGTCATGGTTGTCCCAAAGGTGCTTTTTCAAGAGGCAACTGGACTTTTTTGTTTTGCTTTGAAAATGTTTCACTTCTCATCTAAGAAGCTTCTTGAGCTCTGACTGGATGGTGGGGAATTGAAGTATTGACAGATAGATGATAGATAGATAGATAGATAGATAAATAGATAGATAGATAAATAGATAAATAGATAAATAGATAAATAGATAAATAGATAAATAGATAAATAGATAGATAGATATGGAGATATATTTATAATCCTTCCATTCCCCACCATCTAGTCAGAGCTGAAAAACCTTCTTGGATGACAAGCGAAACTTCTTCAAAAGAAAAACAAAGAAAGCCCAGTTGCCTCGAAAAAGCACCTTTTGAACACACTCTGTGTGTGAGGGGGGGGGAGGGAGGGAAGGAGGGAGGAGGAGAGAGAAAAGAAATCACTTTGGTTCTTTAGAATGAATGGAGAAAAATGAGCTGCAAGAACTTTCTCACTTGTTGAGATACCATTGGCATGTCCAGCACAATTCTTGGCCATGTCATGTTAGCAGTTCATCATATTGTGATAGCAGTCTTCCACTACTTGAGTGGCTGTCACAGAGAAGGGAGGGTTAACCTATTCTCCAAAGCCACTGAGGGTAGGACAAGAAGTAACAGATGAAAAGTTATCAAGGAGAGAAGCAGCCTAGAACTAAGGAGAGATTACTGTGACAGTGAGAACAATTGATCAGTGGAAGGACTTGTCTCCAGAAGTTGTGAATGCTCCAACACTGGAGGTTTTCAAGAAGTGACTGGACAACATTTGGTATAGGCTCTCCTGCCTGAACAGGAAGTTGGATTAGAAGACCTCCAAGGACTCTTCCAACTCTGCTTTTCTGCTTCATTGGTGTGGCTTTGGGGCACTAAAGGTTTACCAACTCTGAATTAAAAAGAGGCTCTACAAGCTTTCTTCTAAAAGGTAGAAAGTCCAGATCAAAACAAATAAACCCACCAGCATAAAATATTAGTCACCTTCCTCCATTTCTTGTTAATAGAATAACACAGTTGAATGGGACTTTTGAAGTCTTCTAGTCCAGGGGTCGCCAACCTTTTGGACTTCAGGAACCACCAGACTCATAATTTAAAATTCCGCAGACCACTAATATGAATTTTGACTGATGGCGGCTTGCTGACATTGGTAAGAAAGTCGGTCCCATATTCCAGAGCTGCAGTAGTCACAAGACTGGCCCTTTGGTCATCCCAGAGCAGCTCCTCCAGTCCGGTGCACCCAGGTGGAGGAACAGCTGCTCCGGGATGACCAAAGGGCCAGTCTTGTGACTAGTGCAGCTCTGGAATATGGGACCGTCTTTCCCACCAATGTCCACAAGCCATCCTAGGGTGGATTTCCCTCCCCCACTGTTGGTTTTACCTTCCAGTTCCAGCTTGCATAGCTCTACTCAAGGTAAGGTTTGCACTTGGCTGAAGGGTGGGGGCCAGTGAGTGGGTGAGCCATGTGGGTGGTGCCTCCCTGTGTTCCCACGCAGCCTGGATTAATTGCTTTTGGGGGGTTGATTTGTGGGGCATTTTTCTACCAACATTTTCTCTTGGACCACCAGTGGTCCCCAGCCCACTGGTTAGTGACCACTATTCTAGTCCACCCCCCTGCTCAGGCAAGAAGCCCAATACAATTTCAGACAAATGGTTGTCCAGTCTCTTTTTAAAAGCCTCCAGAGTTAAGCACCCACATCATCTGAAGACAAGTCCTTCCACTGATTCTCACTGTCAGGAAATTTCTCCTCAGTTCTAGGTTACTTCTCTCCTCAATTAGTTTCCATCCATTGCTTCTTGTCCTGCTTTCAGGTGCTTTGGGGAATAGCTTGCCCCCCTCTTCTTTGTGGCAGCCTCCTAGATTAGACCTTGCATAAAATGGTCTGAGACAGACTCAAAGCAGAGATATATTTTAAACAGGGGAGAGTTTGGGTGAGTGGCAGGCAGGGAAGGGAGAAGAGCTAAGTTTGTATTATCATTTTCATTGCCCTTGACTCAAAGTCTCACCCATCACAAGGAAGGAGATGGGAAACTGAAAGGAAAGAAATTATATTAAGACTTTGATGTTTAATACCCCATCTCTCTCCCCCCCCACACACATTTGCAAAAACACACTGGATGTATAAATCCCTGTTGTGCTCCAATAACCTAGCTTAATTGTCTGTTTCAAATGGGCTTTCTTTTGTTACTCTCACCAACAGTTTGGGTATCTGAGAAACTAATTAAAAATGGGAGAGACTGCATAAAAAGAGCCCGTTAAGTGTCTCTTCCACCCTCAATTCTGCAGGAGTTTAACAAGCCTTAAGAGCTTAAAAAAGAAAAAAGAAAGAAAGCAAAGGATGAAACAGAAGCCTTTCAAGCTAATGTTTACTGCTGAAATTATTATTTTTTTCTAGAGGAAGCAGGTTTCAAGTTCTTCAGATCCTCAGCTTATTTATAAGCCATGTTTGAATATTGCTCTTTCAGAGGTCAGGATGCATTTGACCATGTCTTTTCTAATGTTTGGTTCTGGCACAAGCCAAGATCAAGCTGCAGGAAGATCGACCAGTTTCCAAGAAAGATAAAAACCTCCTTATTGGCTTCATGCTGAAAATGTAGATCAAGGGTGAGAAATTTATAGCTTCTGGATTGCAAGCAGCCCTTGCGTTAATGTTTGTTTGCATTTCCTGCATTGGATGAGGAGAGCACATCTTCCTCCTTCTGTCTGGGCCACTTTTTCCAGAGGCACAACTGAGATCATTTTAACTAACGGCATCACTGTTTGGTTTGGTGGCAGCAGTGCCTCAGATAGAAAGTCCCTACAGAGAGTGATAAAGACAACAGAGAAGATCATAGGAAGTTCCGTTCCCCTTATTCAGGATACTGCTTATAAGCACTATGTGCTGAGAGCTTGAAGCATTGTTAGAGACCCGACACACCCACTTCACGGTCTGTTTCTGTTGTTCCCCTCTGGGAGGTGGTTTTGAAGTATTTCTAGCAGGATTTCCAGCTTCTGTAATAGCTTTGTTCTCCATGCCATCCATCTGGTAAACTCGCAAGATTCATTTTTCTCGCGATGTACACATTATACATTTGTACTAGACTGTGTTGTTTCTCTGTGTCATATAATATATGTGGGTATATGCATACTTTTGTGTTTATTTATTATTTATTTATTTAGTCATGTTTATGTAGTGTACATTGGAGGTAGTGACCCTTTGAGAGCTGTATGCAATGAAATTTCATTGTAATTAGTTACAGTGAAATTAGTGTACAGTCAAAATGACAATAGTGTACATTCAGAATGACAATAAAGTTATTCTATTCTAATCTAATCTAAAAAAAATAATCAACATTATTCAGCCTTAGGTCTATGCAGCATTTTGGATTCAATGTCAAAAAAGTGCTTTGGATTGTACAGGTAGTCCTTGACTTATGACCACAATTGGAGTCCCAAATTTCTGTTGTTAAGCAAGACAGTTGTTAAGTAAATTTGGCCCCATTTTATGACCTTTTTTGCTACAATTGTTAAGTGTATCACTGCAGATTTTACATTAATAGCTGTGGTGACCCAAGGTGGGATACAAAATAAACACAGTCACAAAAACAGATGAAGCCTCTTTTATTCCTTCATTTTGCTTCAAAGCTCCAAATATCCTTGACAGGAGACAAAAAACTCCCCCGCAAGCAGTTACGAAAAGGAGGAAATGCCATTTAAATTAAAAATGCCTATAAGTTATAAAGAGTAAAAACAACATAAACCATACTGAAGCAATTAAGGGAACCAGGCAAGATAAGGGCTTGAAGACATCCACAGATATCAGAACACACACTGGGAAGGACTCCAAACTCAGAGAGGAATGATAGACTAGAGATATTTCCACGCTTTGTTTCCAGCGCTGGTCCATATGCATGTCTTTCCTTTTAACCAGTTCTCACAGCTGCATGAAGAGGATCAAGGCCCTTTCTTCCCCTGTAGGAAGACATCTCTCCATTATCCTCTCCTCCCTGCTTGCCCTAGGATGGAGAGGGAATGGGCTTGGGTCTTCCTCTGACTGCCCAGCCGGCCTCTGCCCTTCCCTAGCCTCCTCCACAACCTCTGAAGCCACACTTCCATTCCCTGTTGGTTGTTCCTCCTCTCCCTTGGAGTCAGTCTCCAACAGGGGCATGACAATAGCACAGTTGCTAAGTGAATCTGGCTTCCCTATTGACTTCGCTTGCCAAAAGGTTGCAAAAGGGCATCATGTGACCCCAGGGACATCTCAACTGTCATAAATTTGAGTCAGTTGCTAAGTGTCTGAATTTTGATCACAGGACCGTGGGGATGCTGCGACACTCATATGTGTGAAAAACGATCGTAAGTCATGTTTTTCAAGCCGTTGTAACTTTGAGTGATCTCTAAATGAACTGTTGTAAGTTGAGTATTGAGGTATTCCCCATTAGGAGAATGACTACACTCAGGGAAACATAATGAGAGTGGTGATGAATAACACAGAACCAGCACACAGATACACTGAATAGTAAAATGTAAGTTTTACTTCCAGTAAATGGGTAAACAAAGTCCAACAAACAGTCGAAATCATACACGGTTAAAGCAGTTGGTATTCAAAAACAAGCAATTCAGGGATAATCCAAAAACGAAGACCTTTTCTTTACCAGTTATCAAAAACAAAGTTCATTAAACAGAGTTTGCGAACATTTGCAAGACTCACAGCAATTCAAGCAGAAGGATGATCAGGCAAAAGGCAAAAGGGAAGCAAAGGAAATTCAAAAAGGAACAAACCAGGTTTCTGGCTCCATCTTATGGCCATTGGAGGAACCTCAGCCAATCACAATTACAGCATTCTCTTAAAGATACAACAATATTAAATGACTATCCTGGTTTATATATTGCCAGCCCAGCTGTTAGGTGATTATCATTCCTAACATTGAGGACTACCTCTTTTGGGGTGCTCGCATAACCCTTGTACACAGCTCTATAAAACAGAGGTCTTTTTTCCCCCTGCGGTTTTGCAGCTGATCTGTGCAGCTGCAGTGCAATTCTAGGAAATGATGGGTTGCAGAGGCATCACATGCAGCTCATAGAACATGCCAAAGAATGGCGTAGCCTTTGAACCTGACATGCTGCCCAACCCACCTCTGCACCTCCCAATTTCTGCAAAAAAAAAAAAAAAANGAAGAGAGGGAGGAAAGAAGGAAGGGATAAAGGGAGATCACCAATCAGGAGAAGAAAAAGAGATATTAGAAGAATCAGGAGTGTTTTTGGCTCCACCTCCACCCCACCCCCCTTTTTTTTTTTTGCTTAAGCCCAGCCTTCCACTGCTCCTGATGGATAGCTTCAGAGAAATATAATTTTCAACAGAAAATAAAAACAGAAAGTTGCCCATTGGTGGCCTAAATAATTCAAAGCAGGCTCAGAGGTCCAATTTTCTACAGCGGTTGGTTGTGCAATAAACAGCGCTGAGGGACAGAAGATATTGCAAAACATGTTTCAGATCAAAATCTGTTTCCTAACCTTACTTCCACTTAATATCCATGATGCTTTAAACCTTTGTAAGGATACAATTGCTCAGGAAGAAGAGGAACCAGACAAATAAGTTTTGGGGGATTGATCACATGAGGCATTAGTGATTGCGTGAAGTGTTAGTGCCAATTTTTAATACTTTGGGAAAACCATACTTGGAATACTGCATCCAGTCTTGGTCACCACGATGTAAAAAAGAGGTTGGGACTCTAGAAAGAGTGCATAGAAGAGCAACAAAGATGATCAGGGGACTGGAGGCTAAAACATACGAAGAACGGTTGCAGGAACTGGGTATGTCTAGTCTAATGAAAAGAAGGACTAGGGGAGACATGATAGCAGTCTTTCAATATCTCAGGGGCTGCCACAAAGAAGAGGGAGTCAAGCTATTGTCCAAAGCCCCTGAGGGTAGGACAAGAAACAATGGGTGGAAACTAATCAAGGAGAGAAGCAACCTAGAACTAAGGAGAAATTTCCTGATAGAATAATTAATCAGTGGAATAATTTGTCTCCAAAAGTCATAGGTGCTCCAACATTGGAAATTTTAAAGAAGAGATTGGAGAACCATTCATTTGAAATGGTATAGGCCAGGGTTTCCTGCTTGAGCAGAGGGTTGGACTAGAAGATCTCTAAGATCCTTTCCAACTGTGTTATTTTGATTGTTAAAGTTCTAAAGGTCTGACTATCCAAAGGGCCACCGTGAACCTACCTGGTTCCTTAGAGTAGTGTTTCTCAACCTCAGCAAATTTAAGAGATATGAATTCCAATTCCCAGAATTCCTCAGCCAGCATTGGCTGGGAAATTCTGGGAGTTGACATTCAAACATTTTTAAAGTTGTTGAGGCTGAAAACACCACTTGAGAAGACTCACCTTCCTGAAGAAGATCCCACCATCAGATATCTGATGCACAGAAGAGGGCCTTCTTCTGGATCTCTCCCAAGTTTCTGGATGTCTCCCAAGCCTTAGTAAGACCACACTAGAATACTGCATCCAGTTTTGGTCAACACACTATAAAACAAGATGTTGCTCTTCTTGGCACTCTTTCTAGAGTCTCAACGTATGAAGAATGGTTGCAAGAACTGAGCATGGCTGGTCTAGTGAAGAGAAGGACCAGAGGTGACATGATAGCAAGTGTTCCAATATTTGAAAGAGGAGAAGGAGAGGAATAATATTGAGCCCCTTCTCTGCCAGCCAAAGCACCTGAAGGCGAAACCACAGTCTTTTCATTAAGCTTACCATAGTGGAGCTGATTTTAACTAACTTGGTTGTAATTGACTTATATGATGTTATCAGGCAGTTTTATTGTTTCAAGCTACCTTGACATCCAATTATGGTGTGTCAACTTAAGAAAAATCTCTATGCATTCTACTTTTTTCACTTCTTTTTTCCCCACCATATTCTTTTCTTTTTCATTTATACTATTTATACTTCTCACAGTGTATAATATTCAGCCTGGCAGTTCACAGCTAGCCTAGATAACATGTAATAAAACCAGGGGATATTTTCCTTTCTAAACTATCTCTTCCTTGATCTCAGCATTCATTTGCTCGACAAGGAAGGGAACATATGCCTCCTGTCATCTGAGAGATGTTTGTGTGTGTTTTTCTGTGTGTGCATATTATTTCTCCTCTACATGCACACACAGAAACTCACAGAGCTACTTATCACTGCCTGCAACTCAGGGGTTGGGGACAAAGAAAGAGAAAAAGGGACACACAAAACCTTCTCCAGCTTTGCACCCAGTTGGAAAGCAGCAATTAATCACATTTGGAACATTTGGAGACATATGCATTTAATAAAAGCCAGGAGGGAGGGGAGGAGAGAGAAAATGTATCTAGCGCAGAGACGAACTACTATGTGAATCTCTTCCTTCCTTTCGAAACTCATATAAGGAGAAAAGTGCTCTTTGGCACTAATTTCAGAACAGGCATTCGGAGCTTTGACATAAAAGCTCACATCTTCCATTCAAAAGCCAAGATTGCTCTCCAGACGTTTTGAACAACCCATCCCACCATCCCCTGCCACCGGGATTGGAGTCTATACAAAAGATTTTCAGTGGGGCCACTGAGGTCATCCTCCAATTACATCATCTAGAACAGGGGTGTCAAACTCAAGGCCTGCGGGCCTCATCCAGCCCATGATGTGGTCGGATCCGGCCCATGGGGCTGTCCTGGAAAATGTAAGGGGCTGGCCTGCATCACTTCAGCTTGGTCTACTCAGTGCGAAGAGGAAACATGCCAACAGTTTGGGGAGTGGCGTCAAACTAACCATACCCACCCAATTGGCCATGCCCAGTGAGTGACATCAAGCTGGCCATGCCCATCCAGTCAGCCATGCCCACCCAGGTCCCCAAGATCAACCACACCCCTAATGCAGTCCTCAATGAAATTGAGTTTGACCCCCCTGCTCTATATGAACTTCAGGCCTGCAACCTTACTTAGATCTTGGATAACCACACATAATTGTTAATGACCAAAGAGAAGCTCTGTTTTTCAAATCTTAGATCTTATGGCAGATGAGTGCCAGTGTGGTAGATCTTCCATATTCCATAATTTGGAGAATAAGAGGCAAGAAACCGAATCAGATATGCCCACTGCTAAACCACAGATACAAACTCATGTTCTGAAGACTGAGAATATGACAGCCAGCTCACAAATCCTCATAACCAGAAATTTCTACAATAATTATGTCACTGGTGTTAATTGTGGGATCAGGCCAGTTTGGCTTCAGCCTGGTCTGCTCAATGCAAAGAGGAAACATGCCAGCAGTGTGGGCAGTGGCATCAAGCTGGCCATGCCCACCAAGTCAGCCACACACACCTGGGCCCCGAGACCAACCACAGTCCTGATGTGGCCCTCAGTGAAATTGAGTTTGATACCCCTGGTATAGAGTCTCCTGTTTGAGCAGTGGGTTGGACTAGAAGATCTCCAAGGCTCCTTCCAGCTCTATTCTGATTGATTGGTTGATTCAGGCTGAATTCAGCCAATTGAACTATGCACAGGAGAAATGTTGGTTGGTTTGATGGTTGGTATTAAACTCTGCCTTTGCTTTTCTGAAATTTTCCACCCAAGCGCAAAAGTGAACTTCAAATGCTCAGTTTTATTTCAGTTCTTCCCTTGAAAGAAGCCTTCTAAGGATGCTGCTCACAGGGCTGAGCTGCCTCTTCTACTTGATTCAGATTTAATGTTCCCCTCTTAGAACGATTAAGATCATTCTTTCCTTGCCCATCTTCCCCTATTTATCTTCTCAACAAATCTATATTAAGATATAGCTCGTTGTCATTTTATTACCAAAGTATATGGATGAATAGGGATTTGAACTCATATATTCGCATCACCAATTCAGCAGTCACTGTGCTTCTTTGCCCACTGCATTGGGTCTAATTTGGCAGTTCAATTCTCACTGGCTCAAGGTTGGTTCAGCCTTCCATCCTTCTGAGGTTGGTAAAATGAGGATCCAGATTGTTGGGAGCCATATGCTGACTCTGTAAACCACTTAGTGAGGGCTGTAAAGCAGTATGAAGCAGTATATAAGTCTAAATTCTGTTGCTAGTGCTATTTGTCATGGCCAATTTTTGCCCATTTGGTTTGCAATACTTGCTAAGGATCTTATATACTCCAACTTTCTTTCCTGGAAATTGAACTTTCCAATCCTGATTACTAAGTTGCATATTTTATGGTGTTATATTTTATGGCTATAGCAGCCTGTTCATCAACAAATGAGTGGGAACAGCGATATGAACAAAGCATCTCTTTCTTGAAGTTCTCAGACCCGAGAGACAAGGTGTGTTATGTCATCCCATTACATCTATTATTTCTGACAAATGTCAAAAATGTTTCAGAAATATATTAGCAGTCCTTGTTCAACAACCACTTGTCTATGGAGATTCTCTGTCACCAGGTCATGATTGTCCTAATGGTGCTTTTTTCAACAGGCAACTGTCAACCCTGAAACTGACCTGGCCAAAGCCATTTTGCCACTTTAGCACTGCCACACTGGAGCTGAGGGATAGGCAGGGGGGAATAGAGATAGCTTGGGTTTTTTAGCCAAAACAAAATACTTTCTCTTGGGAACCAAGGACATTCTCACACCTGATCAAAGGAAGGTGGAGTGATATCACCAGGCAATCAGACAGCGCCGTGATTGGACCATGTGACTGATTCTTTGGGGTTGAGGAAAAACTTTTACTTTTAATTAGGTGAAAGCCACAGGAACTTTCAGAGTCGGTTTTCACCAGATCTGTGCCAATATGGTATGTCCAATAAAGCTATTCTTTGAGAAATCTACCTGCCTTGGAGTTTTGTTTGACTTGTTTTTTCTTTCGAAAATGTTTGACTTTTCTCCAAGAAACTTCTTCAGCACTGACTGGAGGGTGGGAGGTGGATTATAAACATAAATATAAATCCTTCCATTCCCCACCTTCCAGCCAGAGCAGAAGAAGCTTCTTGGATGAGAAGCAAAATATATTCAAAAGAAAAACAAGGAAGTCCAGTTGCCCCTTGAAAAAGCACCTTTGGGTTAACAACCATTCCATTTGCAACCGGTTAAATATTATGACAATGCTGTACAAGAAATTTTTTATTCATTGTTGTATCTATTATGTTTATCTCTTTTTGAGATCCTGTACATGAGGATGCACCTGCAGTATACTGTGTTCCTCTGATTTAACTGGGATTCTGTGTCGGGCAAATCATGCTTCACTATAATATATGTCTTGAACGAACAAGTAAGAATTTTATGTTTTATAATGATTGTATTTGTTCTTTTTCTTTTCTCTCTCTCTCATTCAATGTGTAATTTTATATGACAAAGGTAACAATATTATCAGATGTGATCATACTCGTAATTTATAGATAAATATGTATATGCATGTTATAGTCCTAGGTATATAGGTATGTCGAGGTTGATTTGGTGAGACTAATCATTGGGAGGTTTTTATCATCTCCTCCCCTCTAATTCTTCTCTTTCTCCTCATCTTCTTTCTTTCTCTCTCCTAACACTTATTCACGAGCCATCATGTTGGAGCCTTTTTTTTTTCATTGTAATGCTTATTCGTTATCGCTTGCAATAGTCTCAAGCTTTGTGCTTATTTTTGGCAATCGTTTTGTATTGTTTTGTATGTTTTGTATGTTTTATAAATAAATAAATATTTTTTTTAAAAAAAGTGCTTCTTATGATCTTTCCTTGTATTTAACTTGGTTGAAGTGTCCCCACAGTTATGTGATCCCCGTTTGTGATTTCTTTTCAGGCTTCCTATAAGAAAATATGGTACTGTGGTATTAGCTGTTCTGAAAAGCAACAAAGATTTGGTTTGGTAGGCATCCTAAGGCTTGTACCCATTCAAGGTGTCAACTCAAAAATATTTCTCTGGTCTTTTAGACTTGCCAGCAGAAAGGGATGGGTAGAAGTAGTACATTCTTTAAATGCTTCATAAATAATCTCTAGGTGACCAAAGCTTCTGGCATGCAAGATTATTACTGGAGAGCGTGATTGATGACTCTTGACTATGGATGCATCCTATTGGAGAATATACATCCAGGGGATGGGGGGGGGGGGGANGGGGGGGGGGGGGGGGGAATCAGGGTCAAGGGTGAAATGAATGATGTGTCTCAGAGTCAGCTACATCCAGGTAGCACTGTCATGTTTACTCCAAATAAATCTTCTTTAAACTCTGAGAGATGTGGCTAGGGACTCATGATTTAAATGGGGGTGGATGCCAGAGCCCCAACACAGGATCAAAATTGAAAGCTGCTCTAGGCAAAGAGGAAGAAAGGAAAATTTAACCTTTGCCTACTCATCAACTAGCAGCCCATATTCAGAGTGTAGAAAATTGAACTAAGCTTCCAAAATTGTGTTGAGATAGCAATGATGCAAAAGCACAACACTGTAACATCAAGCCTCAAGGTCAAATGCAAAAAGTAGATAGGGGCACAAGAAGAAAATGTTAACTGGAGAAATTCTGAGAGTTGAAATTTGCTTGGATTAAAGTTGCTGAGATTGCAAAACACTGCAATCTGATCTCAGGAAACTTTGCTCAGAAACTCTGCTCAGATATTACTAGAGGGAGGAGGAGACCCATCCAGTGATCTAGATTAGGGCATGTGTAGAGGTCCATGTGATACCTTTCAGGAACAGCTTCAACCAAGTGTCCCAAGAGTGCTTCTTCAAAAGACAGCTGGACTTCCTTGTTTATTTTCCTTGAAAACATTGCGCTTCTCATCCAAGAAACTTCTTCAGTTCTGTTACTGAACTGAAGTTACTGAAGAAGCTTCTTAGATGAGAAGTGAAATGTTTTCAAGGAAGAAAAAAAAACCCAAAAAAGTTCAGTTGCCTTTTGAAAAGCACCTTTGGGACATCATGACTTTAATCTCCATAGATCTTCAACCCAATGCATTTTTCCCAGGACTGTGGAAATTATTATTATTATATTATATTTTATTTTACTGCCTTCAAGTCATTCTTGATTCCTGATGAGCATCTGGACAAATCCCTGCAAATTTGGGGGCAAGATTTTCAGAAATGTTTGGCTTCCTTCCTAGGATCGAGAGTGTCTGGCCCAATATATCAGGGGTGGCTCTATGTTCCAAGGTAGGACTGGAACTCAGGGTCTTCCATTTTTTACCCTGGTGTCTATCCACTACACCTAACTGGCTCCGTTCATTTCAATAAAACTTGCTTTAAAAAGCGATTTGAGACTGCTTCTTGGAAATTGATTGATTTTAACCTTGATTTTAGGTTAGTTACGAACAACCTGACAGTGAGATAACATCATCAAAGGAATGTGGGTCTTTATATACATATACCATGTTTTCTTGAAAATAAGACCCTGTCTTATTTTTTTTTCCACCAAAAAAGGCACCAGGTCTTATTTGGGGGGGGGATGTCATCCACTGACTAATCTCACTTGCGTACGTCACCCCCAGCCTCCTTTTCGCTGTCAGAGGCCTTCAGGAACTTCTTCTGTGGCTTGCAAGGCTTTCATGAAGAGCTCCAGATCGATCCAGAGCTTTGTTATCAGCTGCAGAGGCCTTCAAAGAAAGCCTTGCTGGCTATAGAAGAAATGGGCCAGCAAGGCAGGTGTCGGGGTGTGAGAGGTCTGGCTACAACTGTCCATAGGTAAGTAGTAGGGCAGCTCCACCCACCATCCCCACCCTAGCTTAATTTTTACCCATGCACTCTGGAATGGCAGGATCTTAATTAGGGCTTATTTGGGAGGGTAGGGCTTATATTGGGTGCATGTGTAAAAATCAAGCTCGGACTTACTTTGAGAGTAGGTCATATTTTCAGAGAAACAGGGTAGTTAGTCCTTGACTTATGACTACAATTGAACCCAACATTTCTGCAGCTAAGTGAGAGATTTGTTAACTGAGTTTTGCCCCTTTTTACAACTTTTTTGGCACAATTGTTAAGTGAATCACTGTAATTATTAAGTTAGTAACACAGTTGTTAAATGAATCTAGCTTCCCTATTGACTTGACGTATCAGAAAGTCAGAAAAAAATGATCGCATGACCCCAGGACACTGCAACTCTCATGAGACAGTTGCCACGCCTCTGAATTTTGATCACATGACCATGGTCATAAGTATGAGAAACGGCCATAGGTCAGTGCTGTTGTAACTTTAGTGGTCACTTTGAACAGTCATAAACTGTTTTAACTCAAGGACTACCTGTAATCATCAAACTTTCCCATCTACAATGCAGTTTCTACCTTTAGAACACATCTCAAAATTAGCATAATTAGGAAGACATGCACACATAAGTAGGTAAATTATATGCTGGTGAGAGATAGTTCATATAATTGGTTATTATATATAATCTCTGGAACATTTATTAGTCTGAGAACCAATTTTTGCATATCTCTCTCTCCTTCCAACTTAGCAAAAGGATATGACTTCTGAAAGCCAGAGGTTGCTTTCGATATGCCCTCTGTAGGACATCATCAACCCAACATTAACTTTGTTCCAGAAATGCCACCCACATTTTAAAATGTGTCATCAGTAGATCTCAAATTTGCTGTTGTTATTTAAGAGAGTATTTAAAAAAGTATCATGGCACTTTGGAGAAAGGAATTCTTTTTTTTTCCTGAGATCTTAGAAAACGAGGGACATTTAGACAATATAGGCCAGGGGTCCTCAAACTTTTTAAACAGGGGGCTAATTCCTGGTCCCTCATACTGTTGGGGTGTGTGTGTGTGGACTGGCTGGGTGGGCATGGCTAGTTGGTCATGTGACTGGATGAGCATGGCCAATTTAGCAGTTCATTAAACAATACACACAAATTAAAGTTTAATTTGTTATTCTCCTAGAGGTGGAAATCAGGTTAGTGAAGGGATGTGTCTGCCTTGTGGGTAAGGGAGAGGGATTTCTGTTTTTGTGTGTGTGTCTTTCTCTCTCTCTCTCTTCCTCTCTCCCTCCCTCTCTCTCTGGAGGCCGGGGAGGCCAAAAACAGCCCTGCCAACTCTCACGGTTCTGCCGTGAGTCTCACGATTTTTTGGCATGTCTCACGGTCTCACGAAAAGGCTCCTCAATCTCACGCCAAATTTAAAACACTTTTTTTCCCCCCCCAAATTTGGGGGTCGGTTTATATGCGCATAAATCTGATTTCTGACACAAACGACATGACGATATGACACCACTTCTCAGATCACGCAATATCGATATTACCATACAGCCATATATACATATAGCACATTTCTTTTCACTCTGGGCGCCTCCATTTTGCTTTTTCTATCACCGGATATAACACACTCTGATTGGTTAGTTATTCACGTGACCGTGAATCTCACTATTTTTTGTAGAATCTCTAGATATTTTTTCATGGGTCTCCAGATTTTCCTTTATCAGGGGTTGGCAGGTCTGCAAAAATGAGCCCGGGGAGGCCAAAAAAATGAGTTTTTAGCCTCCCAAGGCCTCAGCGAATCCCATTTTTGACCTCCTGAGGCCTCCACGTGCCCCATTTTTGGCCTTGTCAGCCACCAGAAGGTGGGTGGGGGCTGGCAAGTAGATGGGGCGATGTGGGCAGGGCAGCCTCATGATGCCATGCTGGCTGGCTGGGTTTAGCAGGCCATATATGGCCCACGGGCCCTAGTTTGAGGACCCCTGACCTAGACTGAGGAGGCATGCAGCTGCTTGAGATACTTTGGTTGGCATTGGTGGCACCATCTCCTTTATTCATAGGCACCAACTGTTGATGTTCCAAGCCAAAGTCATAACGGGGCATGGATGCCAACAATCTTTGGTTTCTGTCTCTTTCCCTTTAAATTTCTCTGGGGTGATTTCAGTTGTCAGAGTGACAGCTGATGCGATGATGATGAATTCCAACTGATCCATGCAAGGAACATATGTCTAGTGTAACGAAAAGAAAGGCTCGGGATGACATGACAGCAATCTTCCAGGACTTGAGGGGCTGTCATAGAGAAGAGAAAATTGACCTATTCTCCAAAGCACGAAGGCAGGACAAGAAGAAATGGAGGGAAACTCATCACCTACCTAGAAATAAGGAGAAATTTACTGGCAAGGGAGGACAGTCAATCAGTGGGATGGCTTGCTTGAAATTGTAGATGCTCCATTGCTGGAATTTTTCAAGAAGAGATGTTTTTCCACAATAGTGTAGGGTATCCTGCTTGGGTGGGTGGGGGGGCAGGTTAGACTGGAAGGCTTCCAAGGTCCCTGCCAACCCTATTATTCTATGTCCTGTGATGACCAAGTGATACTATATTGTTCATGCTCCAGGAGCATCAGGAAGCCTATGCTGGCCTCCACAAGGGAGCACCCACTGTCTTTTCTATTTCTTTTGAGCCAAATGGGAAACCCTGCAGAGAGATACTGGGCAAGGCTAAACAGCAGAAACAGGTTGAGATGAAGGGAGAGAAGACAGAATCCCTTTAATGATTTATTACTTCGGCATAGATACCATCTTGCGAAATCATTCTGTGATATTCAGCACCATAAGAAGTTGCGAATTTTGACATGTACTCTCCCACCCTCCCTCTCCCCCTCTCTCCCTTCCTCTCCTTCTTTCTCTGCCTCCCTCCCTCTATATCTCCCTGCGCCATCTCTCTCCCCCACCCTCTCTCCCTCTCTCTCCTTCCCTCTCTTTCTCCCTACCTGTCTCTCCTTCCTTCCCTCTCTCCCTCCCTCCCTTTCTCCCTTCACCCTTTCTCCCTTCCTCTCTCTCCTTCTCCCCTCTCTCTTCCCTCCCTCTCTCTCCTTCCTTCCCTCTCTCCTTCCTTCCCTCTCTCCCTCCCTCCCTCTCTCTCCCCTCACCTTCTCTCTCCCTGCTTCTCTCTCCCCTTCCCTCTCTCCCCCTCCCTCTCTCTCCTTCCTTCCCTCTCTCCCTTTCTCCCTCTCTTTCTCCCCTCACCCTCTCTCCCCCTCCCTCTCTCTTCCTCTCTCCTTCCTTCCCTCTCCCTCCCTCCCTCTCTTTCTCCCCTCACCCTCTCTCTCCCTGCTTCTCTCTTCCCTCCCTCTCTCTCCTTCCTTCCCTCTCTCCCTTCCTCCCTCTCTTTCTCCCCTCACCCTCTCTCTCCCTCCCTCTCTCCTTTTCCCTCTCTCTTACCCCACCCTCTCTCTCCCCCTCCCTCTCTCTTCCTCTCTTCTTCCTTCCCTCTCTCCCTCCCTCTCTTTCTCCCCTCACCCTCTCTCTCCCTGCTTCTCTCTCCTTCCTTCTCTCTCTCCCTCCCTCCCTCCCTTTCTCCCCTCACCCTCTGTCTCCCTTCCTACCCCCCTTCCACTATCATGCCTTCCCTATTTTACATTTCTGGGAAGCAGTGCGTTCATAATTCCTTTTCATGATTCTAGATTATGATACTTGGTTTCTATTTTTAGTAATGAATACAAACTGAAAAGAACAGGAAGAGAGACTTTTTCTCCCCAGGAATGAAAAAGCAAATTATAGCACTGTTTGTTTGTTTTTTCTTCTCCAAAAAGTACAGTGATGTGACTGTCTTTTGCTTTCGATCACCATGTATGGTGGGGCATCTTTTGTCTCCTACCGCAATGCAGTTGTGAATCTCTACACCATGGTTCAAAATGAAGCCGCTCCAGATTACCTTGACATGACAGATTCAGAGCGATCTAGGAATGTACCTGCAGACAAGGAGGCTTTAAAAAAAAACACGGCAAGGAGAAAAATCCCACTTCTGAGCAGGGAATAATGGCTGTTCCCAAAATGGCAACCCTTTCCAGATGGTGCCATGCTCTGGAGCTCACCTTAGGGAAATAGGGCAAATGGTCCCACCCACCTTTGTCCCTAGGCCATGTGGCACCAGCCCAGAATCAAGTGCCATTTTCGGAATGCGTATCCCAAGGGACTGGAAGCAGAGCAGAAGGTCCCAAAGGTGCTTTTCCTTTCCTTTGTCAAGAGGCCATTAGACTTTCTGGGTTCTCCAGAACTGGTCAGAACCTGCTGAATACCATCTCTAAGTGGGCCAGATCTCACCCATAGAGTGCTTAGATCTGGTCCGCAGGGCTGGCGTGAAAATAGCAAAGGACCAGCCTGCAGTGCCTCTGCTAGTGAAAATGTTTTGGCCAGCAGGATGCTGCAGGAGGCATCTATCCAGGTTGCCGTCCATCCTGTCTCCTCCCCTCTTGGCCAGCCCACGGGGGAGAACTACAGTGCTGATCTGGCCCTCAAAGACATCCAGTTTGATACCTCTGATATATAAGAATCAATTTCAATTTTGAACTCTCCCCTGCCAGCTCATTAGCTTAATCACTGCATCACATGGGCTTTCCCCCTTCCCCCCCCAAAAAAAATTGGGGAATAGCTGAAGAAGCTTCTTGGATGAGAAGCGAAACATCTTCAAAGAAAAAGTCCAAGTGGCCTCTCGAAAAAGAAAAAAACCCTTTGACCTGGATCACTGAGAATCTCAGAACAGTTGAACTCTCCTTCACATCCCTCCACTCTCTCCCCCCCACCCTCTCATCCTCACCTGGAAGGGGATGGTCTGGAGACAAACAGATTTCTCTGAAAGTAAGTGGGATGTTCTTTTCCTGGACTAATTAATTTTGCACATCTTTATTAAACAATAATTTAGTGTGCAAAGAACACCTTCCTAATCATGATCTAGATGATTTAAGTCATGGATGTATTACTTTTCTGGGAGAGTTTTGAGAGTTAAATATTAATTGCAAAGCAGAATTAAGGGCTCATGTGATCAGAATCTACGGGGCTGCCACAAAGAAGAGGGAGTCAGTCAACCTATTAGCCAAAACTCCTGAAAACAGAACAAGAAGCCTTGGATGAAAACTCATCAAGGAGAGAAGCAACCTAGAACTAAGGAGAAATTTCCTGAAAGAACAATTGATCAGTGGAATGATTTGCCTCAAGAAATTGTGGGTGCTCCAACACGGGAGGTTTTTCAGAAGAGATTAAACAACAATCTGTCTGAAATGATATAGGGTTTCCTACTTGAGCAGAGGGTTGGACTAAAAGACCTTCAAGATCCCTTCCAACTATGTTATTCTGAATAATCTCCATAGACACAGAGCAAAAGGTGCTTCAGGGGTGTGTGTGGGAGGCCTTGGCTCCTCTTAATCAGAGGCCCCCAACCTTTTGGGCATCAGGGACCAGTTCCATAGAGAGAGGTTTTTCTATGGACCGGGAAGAGGCGTGATTTCATGTGCTGCCTGCATCCCACGGATGGAGCTTCGCTTTTTTGTGTGGCCCAGTTTCTGGCATGCCACTGATCAGTGTCAGTCCATGGACCAGAGGTTGGCATCCCATGCTCTTAACAACCCACACGATCACTTAACACTGCATCAAAGAGAGCGGTGGTAATCATACTTAATCACCATCACAATCTGTAACAGAAATAGGCAGGGTTCATTACAATTGGGGGTTGAGAACTATTTGTAAAAATGTAGGATATTATAAAAACCTTAATCATACTTTTCTTATATTTTTTTCCTTACCAAGCATTTCTCCAAATCCTTCTTGCCCTCTAATAACAGACTAATCTTCTGCATGCCTCAGGCTTGAAATGATGCCTGTGAAATGCATGCAAATATATGGATTAGGTATGCTAGGAGTGGCAAAACCTACAATCCTGGAGCATTATGAGCTCCCTGGACCCCATTTTTGTGCTCCTAGCTTTTTTGCAAAATTTGTCAAGCTGACTGCAAACATTAGCGAAATGTTTTCCAACAGCTGGGGGTGTGAATGACTTGGGGGAAAAAAAAATAAGTGCAATCCTTAACAAAAAAAAAAAAAGAACAACCAGTGTGCATCCTTTTAAAAAAGGAAACAGTGACAAATGTATGTCCTAGTTTTTATTCAGGATCCCAAAGAGATAGAATAATGTTTCCTTTCTCAAGCTTGACAAATTTAAAATATGTGGACTTCAACTCCCAGAATACCCAAGGCAGCCATGCTGGCTGGGGTATTCTAGGAATTGAAGTCCTCACATTTTACAGTTGGTAGGGTTGAGAAACACTGTAATAGACAGAATGCTCTTCTGCTGCCTTTTATTTTTCCCCACAACAATTTTATGAGACAGATTGGGTTGAAAGAAGGTAATGGCTAAGGTGACCAACCATCCTCCTTTAGGGAGGACAATCCTTCTTTTGTAACTTCTGTCCTCTCTTGAAAAGTGTCCTCCTACATGTCCTCCTTTTTGATATTTGAAGACTAATCCATAAATCTCCATTTTTGATCGATGCCGATCCGATCTGTTGTGTGTGATGTGACACATTTGTATTTGACATGACGGTTCATCAAGGCTTGGTACAGTGTGGCGAGATGCAATTCTGAGACGCATATACTCCACACAGGAGAATTGTTTTGAGAGAGTGTGTTGTGTGCAAGAGTGCACCATGTGCAAGAGTGCTCCATGTGCAAGTGGCTTTGTTGTTTTTCTTCAATTTATTTGTGTCCTTCTTTTCATTGTAAAAAGGTTGGTCACCTTAGTAATGGCTAGATGAGCTTCCATATATAAGAATCAATTTGAATTTATAGCTTAATCACTGCATCATATTGGCTTTCAAAAAAAAATTGGTGAAGGAAACAGAAAATCTTAATCCAAATTATACAGACTGTATAGCCAAGCTTCTTTGCATAATCCCTTATCCCACAATCAATTACTATCTGCAGGCATAACTATTTGGGAAAACTGGAGGCTATCTATCTTTTGGAGAGAAAAATCAATTTTCTCCTTTCTGGTTTATGATTACACCCTCATCCCATCCCAAAGACATTATCTACCAGCATTCTCAACTCTTACACACACAGTGAAGGAATCAAATCATAAGGTTGTGTGGGAAGCCAACCCCTCCGAGAAGAATGAAATATTTTGAGGAATATTTTAAAAAGGCAAAATATTATATTTCCCTAAAGGCCCGGTCCCACTGGCCGATGGACGCAAAACATATGCATAAAGGACACAGCGGACAAGCAAAATTTTGGGGGTGCCCCATCCGTTGTCATCCGCTCCAAAAAAGTGGTGAAAATTTGCATAAATAGAACGAAAAAACAGAAAGAAAAGGACATGGGTAGTATGTAGCGGGGATGTTAAACGGATGTTCATAGGAAGCCTAGTGGATGAAAGCGGATGGAAGGGGATGACACCTCCAAAGGGGTTACGGGGGATAATTGCAAAGCGGATGCTAGCGGATGAAGCGGATGCATCAGTATGCCTAAAGGAAAGAAAGGGATGCCGCGGATGTTATATTGGATGCAAACTGTCCACTGCGCATCCTTTCTATTTCTGTGCTACTAACAATGTCTAGACGTTCCATGTACCTTTTCTTACCTCCCTCTTTCCATTTTCAGCTGCAGCGATGTGAGTTGCAGGATGCTCAGAGGATGCAGAGAGGATATAGCAGACGTTTAATGATGATAACAGACATAGAATGTTTGTTGCTCGTATGTCACGGATTTACATCATACACGGCAGAAAGTTCATCCGTTCACAAAGTTTTGTGCAGCTCAAAACTTCTTGCACGGATGAAATTGCAGTGGACGGATGCTCGATGGATAGACCCTATGAAACACGTATGCAATGAGTACACAACGGATGCATAGCGTTTTCCAACGGACGGCAAGCTTTTTTAATGTTTTACATCCTCTTTGCATCCGTAAGTGCAGTGGGACCGGGCCTTATTAAGGTGAGAAATGTAAAAACAAGTGAGAAATGGAGAAACATGTTTTTTAGAGGCAGATAGCAACCCCCGCTTTCTGAATAGCCCCAGGAGATATTCTGTGTCAGTTAAGAAGGATTGGGCCAGCCTATTCAGAAACCAAACTGAGGAGGCCACCTTTTAGAAATGCAGATTTGGTAATCCATTTAAAACAGGATATTCTGAAACAAAGGCAGAATGGTAGGATTAGCCCTCACTCAAGATCCAACACAGGGCAAAGCCATGAAGCCACAATAGGAATTGCCCAACACCTTTTCAGAGTAGTCCAAGGTTCAACCAAACTTAGCTCAGACAAACATCTAGGATTTGTACTTTGTCTATTGAGCCAGCTATGACCCCTACATAACCTTTACATGGCCCCATGGGAGCCTGACAACAGCCAATAAAATACACGTTCTTGCACAGGCACAGGACGCTCAAGTACAAAGCTCAAAGAAGGTGTAAAAATCCCTCACTCTCAACTCTATTTTGTCAGCTGCACCAGAACCATGTGCTTGGTAGTTCTTTTCATCGTTAAACCTTCTTTTCAATCAGCTTCCATGTTTCTAGTGTCTTTCTCCTGGTTTGGAACTTAACCAGATGGATATTTCTTCCCACAGTTGGAAAGAAGTATTGCAACCACCCTACTGAGCTTGGTTGCTTTCTTGCAATACTGATTATGTTACCTTGGTAATGAAACATCTGTAATCCCAATGGTGCTTTTTCAAAAGGCAACTGGACTTTCTTTGTTTTTCCCTGAAGACATTTTGCTTCTCATCCAAGTTCAAGCTGAAGAAGCTTCTTGGGTAAGAAGCAAAATGTCTTCAAGGCTAAACAAAGAAAGTCCAATTGCCTTTTGAAAAGGCATCTTTGGAACAACCATGACCTGAATGACTGAGAATCTCCATTAAACATGAAACATCTACAAGGAAAAAAAATCAAGCTCAGACAGCACCAAGGACCCCACAATTCAACCCTGACCTACAAATATTCTTTTATATTGAAAGCATCCTTGA
This sequence comes from Laticauda laticaudata, assembly GCA_004320025.1. Lineage (NCBI taxonomy): Eukaryota > Metazoa > Chordata > Lepidosauria > Squamata > Elapidae > Laticauda > Laticauda laticaudata. The sequence continues at coordinate 8,659 of BHFT01017889.1, read as the reverse complement.
CAGATGCCCATCCATGGAAAGGAACTGATCTCTTTCTTCATTCATTGGTTCCACTGTAGAATTGTATTTAATGTTATTTTTTCCCTTTCTGCCTTTCTGTAACTTCATCCTTTTGCCTTCAGGAATGATAAAGTGGACTTGACTTTCTTCTCAATTACCTCCTGGTCTTCTCTTCTCAAGGCTAAACATATCCTTGCTCTTCGTAAGATTTCATTTCTACTCCCCTGATGATTCTTTTTGACCTTTGCTGAACCTGATTTTTTTTCCACTAAAGCCTTCTCAAGAATGCCCAGAACTGGACACATGATTCAAAAAGAAAGGGTGGGGGTGAAGGTCTGACCTTCTCAGCAGGAGCTCAGATATACATATCCACCCCCTGAAACTGTCCAATCTATTCAAAAGGCTTTTTGTGCAACAATTTAAGTTTTCTCTTTAATAAGCCTTTCCTCAAGGGGAAAAAAATGACAATTTTCAAACAGTCATCTGCATAATTTGAGTGCATGAATGCTTCAGTGGAGGTATCTTGTCAACTGGCTGGGATTATGTGCCAAGGAGAGGAGAGAAAGCTGAACTTTCTTTAAAAAAAATGGTGGCTTTAAGAAAAAAAACAGAGTAAAACATAAGACTATTAACAAATAAGTATTTTTTTTAATAAAAAAATAAAAATAAAACTGTCCAGGGGATTACTTCCAGATCAGACCAAAAGCTTATTTCATCCAGTGTCAATTGTCCACAATGGTCAACCAGAATTTGGAGGAAACAAACAATTAACCAGCAAAATACAAAGACAATAAATTATATCACCATCATGCATCACTGCAACCATGAATGTTACCACAGCAACCTGTGTGACACATAAATTCCAATTTAATATGACTGATTCCAGTCAGAAAATCACCCTTGGCTTGATTATTTGAACCAAATCAGCAAGTTAGGTTGACAAAGCCATCATCCAAACTGATCTTGAGGCTTCCCATTTGATTCAGATGCCTCTTCATTGAACTAAATCTCCAAATCAAAAATTCTGTAGTGTCTTAAAATATGTGAATATCATGTTGTTGAGGTAACTTCCCCATTAGGAGAATGAGCGCATACAGGGAGACGTATAGAGAGTAGTGTTGGAATAATACACACAGAGCATACAGATACACTGTACAGTAAATGTAGGGTTTTACTTTCAATAAAGGTTTAAGCAAAGTTCAAAATCAGCAGTCCAAAAGTCATTCACAGGTAAATCAGTCAGTTTTTCAATCCAGGGATAATCCAAATATCAAAGTCCAGTTTCAAAAAACAGTTCAGGATCAGAGTTACATTAAATCCAGAAATATCAGTGAATTAGGAAAAATGGAACAACAGGAATACTTTCCAACAGAAGGAAACAGAGACTGACTCACACTCTCTTCTGAGACTCAGACTAAACAACCCAGGTTTCTGGCTCCATCTTATGGCCGTTTGAGAAACCACACCNGCATTTTCTTAAAGATACAGTTTTAAAATGTTTATCCTGGTTTATATATTTCTTACCCAAATACCTGTTAGGTGACTCATATTCCTAACACACGTGCTCATCAGTTCCTTCTATCGTGATCTAGTACAGTGCCTTTTTAAAGCACCGAGTTCTCATCCTCAGCCTCTGATATACAGCCCTAGGTTGCATCAACAGAGGTATTTCATCAAGGTCATGGCACGGAATAATACCAGTGGTGGGATTCAATTTTTTTTTACTACCGTTTCTGTGGGCGAGGCTTGGTGGGCTTGGCAGGGGAAGGATACTGCCAAATCTTCAGTCAGAGGTGGTATTTGCTGGTTCTCTGAACTACTCAAAATTTCCACTCTCGGTTCTCCAGAACTGGTCAGAACCTGCTGAATACCACCTCTGGATAGTACCATTCCATACTGCACTGGTGAGGCCACACTTACAATACTGCATCCAATTCTGGTCACCATGATTCAGAAAAGATGCTGAGATTCTAGAAAGAGTGCATAGAAGAGCAACAAATATGATAATGAGACTGGGAGCTAAACCATAAGATGAATGGCTAAGGGAACTAGGTAGGTTTAGCCTAACAAAGAGAAGGGTTATAGGTCACATAATAGCCATCTTCCAATATTTGTAGGGCTTTCACAGGGAAGTGTGTCAATTTATTCTCAAAAGCACTGAATGCAGTACAAGAATAAATAGGTAGAAACTGATCGGAAGGAGATCCAACCTGGAAATAAGAAGGAATTTCCTGACAGAACAATTAAACAATGGAACAGTCAGCAATTCGGAGTTGTGGATGCTCCATCATTGGAAGTTATTACAGAAAGGTTGAACAACCATTTGTCCAGGATGGTGTAAGATCTCCTGCCTTGGGCAGGGGTTAGAGTAAAAGATCTCCCAGGTACCTTCCAACCCTGAGATTCTGTGATTCTAAGATGGTTCTCAGCATTCCACTTTTGGTTCTAGAGTTTCTTTGAATAATCAGAACAAAAATGACCATGTCCTGAGTCTTTTTAATATGAAAGTTAAGGGAAAGTCTTTTCCCCAATTTCTAGGCAGCTATGGCACATTTAAAATCTCTCAAAGTGATGCATATCAGTGGCTTTTGAAGCATAACATGACTTAATGCAACTATCATCCCTCAACCCCACTCTCCAAACCCAACCCTCAAAAGCCTGAAAAATTCCATGTAGTGCATCGTCAATGCTAACTCATATCATTCAGGGTTCAAAGTTGAAACAAACAAGCCCTTTATAATTCCCCAGAAGGAAAACAGACTTAGATCTAATACGCTCAGCAAAATTGAAGAGGGAAGCCAATCTTACCAAAACAGAGAAAGGGGACGAGAATCAGGGGACTTTTGTATAAAAGCATAGACGGATGAAAGTTCTCTGCCACCCCTACTTAAGCCAGAATTTGATCAAAAAAAATTACTGCCAATTGTTATCACAGCACTGCTGTTCCTTTCCAGGGAGGCTGGGAGAATTAGATATGATGAAATTGGCTGAATGCGACTGAAAGAGAAGATGACCACATGTTTCCTACTCTGCTCAGAATAAATTTGTTATCAGGCTCCAGAATGGAAGAAAAAGACTTTACAAGCCATATATCCATTTCAGAGTCCTATTTTTTTTTAATAGAAAACAATTTTATATAATATTGCAATACTGTCTGGCCATTTTCTAGGGAAGAAATATCAATACATTTCATCATCTTGAACAAATGTCTGATTTTGGAATTCAATCTAAACCCAAGGGTTATCTAATACTATTCTGAAATATTTGGTCATTTTCTGTTCAACTCAAGGGTAACCACCATCTTCCCAACCTTGGTTCTGAACATGGTAGAGATAGAGCCCACTTTTTGCATATTAACCTGATCTAACTGGGGATTAATTATAATTTGGCTTCATCCATCCCAAATTTTCTCCATGAGCAGCTAATTCATCTGACTTCAGCAGAGATAAGATTTTGAGATCTCTTCCAATTGCTATTGGGAGCATTGTCATTGATCCCTTTTATCAGTAATACATACTTTATTATTGGTTACTTCAAGTTTTGATTCCTCCTGAATTTGTGTATTTAGTATTGTAATTAGTACAGGTAGTCCTCAACAATAGAACTTAGACTTATATATCGCTTCACAGTGCCTTACAGCATTCTCTGGGTGATTTACAGAGTCAGCTTGTTGCCCACAACTATCTGGTTCCATAAAAGTTTAATAAATAAATAATATGACAATGATTTAGAAGTATAGATTATTTTCCATGATTTATTTATTTATTTATCTAATTTATGGAGCTGCCTATATCATGAAGAAATGACTCTGGATGGCACACAACAAAGCATATAACTATGTAACACCATTCTACACATCTGAATACTGTGGTGGCAGAGTGGTTAGAATGCTGTATTGTAGGCTAACCCTGGATTTCACTGCCAGGAGTTCAATCCTGATCAGTTCAAGGTTGACTCAGCCTTCCATCCCCTTAGGTAAAATGAGGAGCCACATTGAAGTTGTGTATCAGTCTAAGTGCTATTGCTATTGCTAATACCTTGAAATATTTATAAGAGAATAGAATCTCATTCAAATATACCATTCTAGCCTTTTTCATTATGGATCAAAGGCAACATTTCCACTAATCTAGAAATGCAACAGTCTTCAATACATTAATGGCATATCTTATAATTACAGCTGGGAATTTACCTCCATTTGATGATTTCTGTTGGATACACACCATCCTAACCCACTAAAGCAATTGTCTGGAATGATTTATCAAAGTCATGGCATGAGTTTCTTGCTAAAGTATGAATTTTGCTACAGCTGTTTTAGGGTGAGACTAAATCACCCTATTTTAGGGTGATTTTGAGGCAAAATCAAACAGGTTGGATGAGACAAAAAAAGGAAAGTTCCTAGAATAAAGGCCCATTTCCCCAATAATTTTAGTTTATGTAATATTGAATGAAACTCTCCTATTGATTTATTTCAATACACAGAGGAGCAAGGGGTGAAGAGAAAAGACCAGACTGGATCATGGTACTTTCAGCAGTTTTAAAGCAATATTAACAACTGGCTCCATACTGGAACATGAAATTCTCCATTTTATTCCCAACTGTGAAGTAAAAAGTCATTCTATTCTTCTGTTCCCTCAAGCCATCTTATGTGAAGCAAAACTTTGTTTCATCAATAAATAACTGCTAATTCAGCATCTTCTATTTTAATTTCTACATTGATTGAGGAAATCGGGCCATCAAAGAACACGTTGGCTGGATACCACCAAAGTGGATGCTCGCCAGAATACAGAAGAACTCAAAGAAGGAGTGCAAGATCAGATGATATGGGGAGACCTGGCCCATAGAATTGCCTGAAAGGATACCATCAACATCATCATATATGGATTAATTAAATTTACATGCTGCCCATTTTCACAGTCTTTGGACTTTATAGATGATGTTGTGCCTTATCACTTCCTGGCATTAGAACCATTATCCAGAATATGTATTATTTTTATGAGTAGTTTGAGTTATCTGAAATGCTTAGGGCTACCAATTCTACAAAACTGGATACAGATTTAGATGGCAGCAAAGTTTTTTTCTGTATATTTTTTTTCTGTCACCACATGAAATTTTGCTTCCTTAATATCATAAGCCTAAATATTTTACTGTGTCTCTGACTCTGCATCACCATATGATGTCATTTCTTGAATAGATAGGTACATAGTTGGGAGGGAGGGAGGGAGAGAGAGAAATGATTGATGTAGATAACAACCATTTGACTTGGTTGATACTTTATACTAAACATTTCCTTATTCATTTGATGCATGATCTTTGAACACAGCATACAATAATGTTCAAAGAAATATATTAATTAGTAAATCCTGCTGTGATTGGCTTATGTGGCCTGACTATTTGGTATCCCTGTGTATATGTGTACCCTTTTGTGTGTGTGTGTGTTTGTCAATTGTCTTCAGTATTACACTTTGGTAAAAGGACAATTGTGTAGGATTTTAACTAACAAATTAGCCATTGTTTACACTACAGACACGGTTAACTCTATCCAATCAAAGTTGTTCATATTGCTCATACATGGTTTTGTGTTTGTGCATTATTATGCTGAATAAATGACAAACCAGTTACCTATCAGAAGTCTGGAATAAATGAATTAATCTTAACAGTAATTCTGGGAATTGTGTCTGAATCTTCCTAGATGCACATGGCTCAAAATGTATTCTGACTCATTCTTAAATTCTATCTGGATCAGATTCCAATCATCCTTAGACAGAGATGTAAAGTTGCAAGTCAAAAGTTGTTCTTAAAGCTAACTGGCTCTAAAACTAATCTTTTTCCCAGGTATAAATCTTGCATGGTCTTCCTAAAAAGAATTTACTGGAGTGAGAGAGGAACAAAAGTTTCAGCAAATGAACTAATTCCTGCTTTAATTTATTTCCTAAGAAATTAAGCAGAGCCTTTAACAATTAATTTCTGATGGCCTTTCTGCAAATTAAATTTGTTTAAATTAAAAATATTTGTTTCTGAAAGTTTTTGTGTATGGGGGAGGTTTATTTGTGTTGAATTTTTATATTTAATTGTTTTCACCTGTTTCCATTTTATTTTATTTTACATGTTATTTTATTGAATAATGCATGGAGTCACATTGGTGGTTATGTAAATCTGATTAAATAAATACATAAATAATCTATAAGGGTTTTTAAATTTTGCTTTTATTTGTAACTACCTTGAGTAATTAAGAGTTCAGCAGCATATCAATATAATTATTAACAACAACAATAACAACAACAAACCAGCTGGGTGACTTTGGGCCAATCACTTTCTCTCAGCCCAATTTACTTCACAGTGTTGTTCTGGGGAAAATAGGATGAGGAGGGAACATTAAATATGTTCCCTGCTTAGAGTTCTTTTTGTTTTGTTTATAAAAAATAATAAAGGTGGGATAACAATAAATAAATAAAAACACAATGGTAATAATTGGTGAGGTGGAAAGATCTTTTAGAAGGTGATCTAACTGAGGTCTATTTATGAAACTGTTTCCTGAATCCTTATCAATCTGCAAACTGACTTATATAAGCACCTGTAACTCAAAATAAGATCTGTTTCATATCTGAAGCACAAAGATTATAATGCACCAGACTTCCAAACCACTGCCAGCTGCAATCTGAGTCTCAAATTCCAACTCCAATGGTCCAAATAAGCCTACTCTGGAGCAAGAGAGAAATTGAGCTCCTGCTGGCAATAAGCAGCAGAAGTCTCTCACATTCCTGCAACTGTTTTTCAGACAAATCTGAATCTCCCTAAATAACAGAATCTGTAGCCAACCTCCACATGAAAACCCAGGGGATCTGATTTTGAACTGACAAAAATATGCTTTTTTAAAAATATGGACAGGGAAAAAGAAAAAAAAAATAAGCACAGTGACTCATGTATTATACATCACAAACAGGCTGTGCTTCTCTGAATTCATTACATTATTCCCAGTCATTCTGACTCGTACTGAAGTTCGACTGAGCCTCAGATGGGGCCATGCAACCTTCATTTATAAACTGGCATGGGAGGGGATGCCAGAAAGCTAAGTTATAATGATGCAGCATTGTTCCTGACTGTATCTATATCCATGGCTAAGAGAGTGGATTCGTTGTATTTTCTACATGGGAAAGAGGCTGGAGAGAAGCCAAGAATTAATAGAACAGAGTAGAGTAGAGTAGAGTAGAGTAGAGTAGAGTAGAGTAGAGTAGAGTAGAGTAGAGTAGAGCAGAGCAGAGCAGAACAAAACAGAACAGAGTAGAATAGAATAGAACAGAATAGAATAGAATAGAATAGAGTAGGATAGAGTAGAATAGAGTAGTAGAACAGAGTAGAATAGGGTAGAACAGAGTAGAACAGAGTAGAAAAGAGTAGAATAGAGTAGAGTAGAGTAGAACAGAACAGAATAGAATAGAATAGAATATAACTCAGAAAACTCAAGCGTGCTTTCATGATTTTTCAACTTCTCTTTAAACCCCTTTAGAAGTGTTTGTTGGAAAGACTGCTTATAAAACATGAACTTTTGAATACAATTAATACAAATATATGCACACAGCTGGGATGCAGGACTTTGCTGAAGGACTGATATTCAAAAACTAAGGCTAGGTCACATTGCCCAATGAATGCAAAACGTATGTAAAAGGACACAGCGGACAGCCAAAAATCTGAGGGTGGCTCCATCCATTCTTATCCGCTCTCAAAAGGGGCAAAAATTTGCATAAAAAGAATGGAAAAGAACCGACGGGGGGAAGGACATAGCACAGATGTAAAACAGATGCTCAACGGAAGCCTAGCGGATGACAGCGGATGGAAGCGGATGGCACGTCCGCAGGGCTTCCGGGGGAGCATAGCAAAGCGGATGCGTAGCAGAAAGAGTGGGTGCGTAGCGGATGAAGCAGATGCATAGCGGATGCGTAGCGGATGCAGAGCAGATGCGTAGTGGATGACGCGGATGCGTAGCAGATGCAGAGTGGATGCGTAGTGTTCACTGCGGATGCAGGGAGGTTGCATTGCGTCAGCCCCATGGATATAAAAGGAGGCAGCTCGCACGAGGCCAGCATTCAGAGGAAAGACCTGCTGCCGGCCCGCACACATCTTTGATGAGAACACCACTGGGCGAAGAAGAAAGGAAGCCTGTGCCATCTTCTGCCCAGCTCTGGCAAGATGGATAGATCAACACCTCCCACCCCTGGCGCTGACTCTGCTGCTCGCTGCTCTGCTGCTGCTGCTGCTTCTGCTGGTGCTGCTGCTCCGCCTCACTCGGTGCTTCATCTCCTGCTGCTCTCCTGGCTGCTGCTGTGGTGGGACAAGCCCCAAGCCCTGAAAGCCTGATGGATGAAGGCTCTGCTGCACTGAAGGCCCTGCCAGAGGGAGAGAAGAGGCAAGAGGCAAGGATGAATGGGAAGACGAACAGCCAGTACTCCACGTCGCAGAGGCATCAGAGGAGGCAGATGATGGAGTTGGCCTGAGGACGAAACGAGTACATATGGAGGAAGGGCCACCAGGCTCTATTCAACGACACCAAGCGGGAAAGCAGGCGGCTTGGAGGGAGAAAGGCACGAAGAGCCTGTGGCTACACTCGCATAGATCGTCCTACCTACGGAAGTGTGTGGAAAAGATATGCACACCTAGTAAAACG